>SDVV010024143.1:0-12635 GCA_016164225.1 Gammarus roeselii
ATATAATACTTACCTCGTCTTCACACACACTAGTCCTCAATCAACCGTTTAGCAGCAGCAATGTAGATGATGTTATCCTCCAACTTGAATTGCATCAGATGATTGTAGGGCCTATTTACAGCATAACGTCATACAGGACAATCGTCGTTGCTGTTTTTGCTGTCATTCTCCTCGTCCTTTAAAGTCCTCCTGCCAAACAAAGTTCTAGATCACATTCAAACACGTTTAGCCGAGGTGATTGGCCGAATATACCACGTACTCCATCTAATTCCATGTCCTGCCAATGGTCTGTTTCTGAAGTGAGGGATTTCTCTGCCCCGTTTTATTCCATTTACGAGGCCCGCTTTGCGAAGGAGGGCGTCAGTCAGTGGTCAAGGGACCAACTGTAATGCGTCTCCGGTAGCCCATCAGAGCGGGTCTACAACCCGAGAGAGCAATTTTGAGATAAACGTTTGTATGAGAAATGCTGCGGCTCTACAAAATAACAGGAAGAGGGGTAGGGAAACTTAGAGTTTTTATATTGAGCAGTAGGGAATGGCTACATTGTTTTTATTCTTGTGCGTCGTTGTGAGTGATTACAGGAAGCGAACAAATGATTACATTTCCTTTATTCATTTGAATGTCTATCAAAAGGTCGCTTACTCATATAAGACAAAATATATAATGAAACTATATTTTGTGGTAAATTGAGAGTGGAATTCTAGCTCCACTTCTTGGTCCCTCATCAGAAAATTTTGGAGTTAAAAATTTCCCTTTGGATTTAAGCTCGTATGTTTTTCAATTTTATTTGAACGCGGATTCACTTATGCTTAGTCTTGTTGGGTAGACACTGAGCCACCTTTACTACAATCAATGGTCTAAACTACAAACAAGTTCCATCCGTTCTCAACTATTACAGATCCTTTATGTTACTAGGCGAGAAGAAGCCAGTCCCACGCATCCTAGACATCAGTGTCGCCTTCGACACAGCTCCAGGACACGTTCTCATTAGCAAAACACTCAACACAAACATCCATTAAAACCTGAAGAAGGGGCTTGCTAATTTCCTCTCTTGGAGAAATGCCTACAAAGTCTACAGTGGCAAGTCCTCACAGACATGCGACTTCCCCAATGGTGTCCCCCAGGGCTCCGTCCTCTACCCTTCACTCAGCAACAGCTACATGCAAGGCCTGCCCACACCAACGCAATCAAACATTCACCTAAGCTGATACGCGGATGATCCTACAATCGTCCCTCATCACCACAATCACGAGACCGCTGCAGAACACCTCCCGCAATATCTGAATTCTCTCGGAGTCTGGCTGCAGGACAACAGAAGGAATGAATCCTCCAGCAAGTCATTCCTCACACGATCGACGACAGACCTCAGTGGCCACCGCATCCACCCTCACGTCACACTTAACAACACACACGCACTCCAGTCTCACTACCACAGTCATTGATGTAACATCTGGAACATTGATGAAGTTTATCCCTCCCACAAACAACATCAACACTAATTCCTAAATTAGACTGAAAGAACTCCGGGCACCACAAAAATTACCCACAGAAACTCCTATGAATAAAAAAAAACACTATATAAACAATTTTTGACGCATATTGACAGTTCTTCTGATTTTCTAACACACATACAAAAAAAGCAGAGCCCGGCCTCACGCATTGCACCAGGCTGTGCAAAACCGCACCTATTCCCCATCTTCATGAAGAAGCAAAGGTCCTTCCTCTCAAATATCACGTTGATATGAGGGAGACCCAATTCGTCAACACGAATGCGTGCTATTCCCATTTCTGCCACCATCAACTGAGCCCACGTCAAACTCCCCGATATATGCATAAAACATTGACAGCTCTCTTTGGGCCCGTTTCACTACCATTCCCCAACCTACAGACAACACATTTATGCATAAACTGATCCACATGCAATTGTCTAAGCCTGGGACAGAAGAACGATGTCGGTTCATTACAGCAAATGCTTTTATATTTGCCGATTCGGGTTATATGATTACTGTCTGCTGAATTTTGTTAATTGATTGCATTATTCCACTTTTCCTCTCCCAGTCTTATTAAAAACCACCGACGTGTCAGGGCTGAGTTGCCATGAGGGTTCTTTACTCTGTCATTTAATTGCAGCTTAATGCAAGAAAATATCATCGCTCATTTCAAATGCACTTTATATTTGTACGACTGCGCACGTGAATATGACGTATGCTTGGAATAATATCAAATAATCGACTTCTCAAATCACGAAGAGAGGTGCGTCATTAATTACCAATCGCACTCCCATATCCTTACTGTATAAGATTAGCTTATTTAATTCGTTTTTTAAATGCTCAATAATATTCAGAATACTTGCAACTATTTTAGATAATTTTATAACCATATTTTTGATATCTAATCGCAATAGAATCAGACACTAGTTTATGATCATATTTATGTTATGATGGAGCTTCGAATTTTACACTGGCCATCGCTGGGACACATTTTAATAGTCCGTAAATATGATTTCCCCTATGAGGAAGCCTGACCCAACTATTCTTTAGAGTGGAGAACCTGTTGTTACTCACTTAGTCATTGTGCGTTGAGGAGGAAAACAATTCGCATCCCCGTGAGGAATGACCGCCATCATTGCCGGCGATAATTCCAGTCAGTAAGGGCATTTCTAGATGATAAAATTCGTGTACATGTATAGCGGGTGTTTTTGCTGTGGCTGAACAATGTTTTAAACGTGATTTTTTTTAACAAATTATCTTTATTCTGAAGTGTTATGTTCAACTTTCCAACCGTTTATCTGAATAGGGAATTTGTATCATAATCCGGAATTTTTTCCGATGCAATGAGGTTTCCAGCTCCTTGTTTCCCATGAGCCCATACGTTTCTTTCGCAGGAACACCAAATGTACCTCTCAAATATCTGAACTGGGTACATGAGTGCCTGATATCGGTTCATTCGCACGGGAAATAATTTTCGATCATTTTTATTTCCATAGATTAATTCGTAATGCTGAAAAATCTATGAAGTTTTTCAATACCTTGTAAATTCCACAGCGTATTAGCTTATCATACACACTTCCGTCCCAGCCACCACACCCGGGAAGATTGAACTCAAAAGAAATATCTTGTAGTAACAATTGAATCTTTCTCAAGGAATTCAAGACGCGCAATAGGAAGTGGTAAATGAATAAAGGGGCCCATTCCCTGAAACATATTCGATCTATAAACCAGGCTAGATCTCTCATAGTTCACATTCTGAAGAGGTACAGTTACGAAAAAAAGTAGTTAATGATTGGAGATTAAGAACCATCGTCTATGTTCATTTTCCACTCGTTTTTGAACTTATCTGGAATATTAATTGACATTTTTCATCAAGATACTTTGTCCAGATATAATACCGTCAGAATTTTCATTATGAAGTTCAATTCCACGTGGAAATAGTCTAGTTTATTTTTCGGTTGCAGACTAACCATAAACGACTTTTCTTTCGCTATTGTACCATTTTGTATATACTCCTGCTGGGAGGGTCAAATTGGTTCGTTTTCTTGATACAACAAAAATTACCCCGTGACTAAGATTGTATCAATTGCCCTTGGAAGTGTGAAAGTGGTCACTATTTTGAAAAAATCTATACACGTGTGACAAAGTGCTCTGGGCCGATATTATGTGACACTGGAAGCGGTGTCAAACTTCAATTAATAAAATTTCCAAGTTGTTTGATGGCGCTTCCTTTGTCTGATAATTTGTTCATGAGCTGTTTGACCCACGATTCCCAGATGGCGCCAACTCGTACTTTTGGTAACCGGTTATATTGGAATATGTCCCGTTTCCTCTATTGCAAGGCCTTTGCCTAGAGTCATCTTCTTGGTTGTCTTCTCATATGCAGCGGTTCAAAAGTTCAACATTTTTAAAAGTATAGTTAACGAATTTATATCCAATGAACTTCTATGTAGATGTCAAGCTACGGGGAATTCATAGTTTCGTGTTTTCTATAAAGGTGTTGAGATGCCGCTAAATTTTTCATTCCTTAGTTTTTGGAAAATTACAATTATTGTTCAATTTTAAAATTCATTTTTAGAGACTCTGAAAAGGTACTGTAGTTTATAACTTCGTACTTGGGATACAACATATTGTATTTAAATAGTCGATTCTTTCTCGATTCCGATCCGGCCCTACTTCTTTTACTTATCTTATTAGCGGAGCCCTGTGACACACATACAGACAGCAGATTTATGTAGTAGATTATTGCCGTAATGCCAAATATTTGATCATGCGACGGTATGGAATCGTCTGTAGTGCGACCCTTCTACTGTTTTGTCCGCCAACCGTATAAGCAAGAAAGCGAATAAGCAAGAAACATCTCAGCAAAGATAACTTTGCTAGAATAGTGACATTAGAGGGTCAAACAAATTCCATATTATTTCTAAATTTAACTCGTTATGTTTTCCCTGAACAATTTGAATACGTAAAAACGTGCTAATGACCGAGTTAATTTTTTAAAAGCAGTAACGCAAACAATTGAATATCAATATCCAACTTAATTTGACTAAAATCAAATCGAGCCTTGCCAGAGCCCTGGTGATTGCGACGACACTCGACTATGAGCGAACTTACTCGTCCAATAAGGCAAGGGTACTCTCGGAATAGGATAAGTCAATATTGGTAATTCGACTCGTAGGGTGACACACCGATCAACATGTTTGCTGCATCAAACACTTTAAATTTCTATATTAAACCTACTCGGGCTACTTTTATTTGCTGGCTCACCCAGATAGGTCGCAGTAAGGGGACTTTATGGATTCTGCGAATTAGCATCGACTAACCTACGAGGAATCAGTGTCTTACAATCTATTTTATGGGAAAATCTTTGTAGGTTTTCAAGCTTCATATACAGAGACAATAAATTACATCAAGTCGCGCTGGTCTAAGATTTGAATTCCTTTGAGTCAAAAATGCAGCGCCTTTCCGGCAGCTCATCGCACCAGCAATCAATAATACTTAATTGTTGCGGTGGCTCAATAAAGGGCTATTTAATAGAGCAGCTATTAACACTTTCTAATGTCAGTGGCTGCTACTGGCAATTAATTGGATCAACTCGAAATAATCTTATGTGGCAGATTCAGATTTGCGCATCAACACCAACGAACAGATCTCGAGCAATGATTATTTCTGTTATGTTCCATCCTTCCTCCCTCCACCAGCTGCCATGCCTTTTCAAATGCCCTCAGAGCCACCATCCGTTACATACCTAACACTGATGGGCTGTAATGGATAAGACCACTCAGCGAATAGCCAAACTTTGAGCTATGAAAAAGTAAGTGCATTCAATTGTTTTCTAAATGATTCCTGATTCTATTTTTCCCAATAATGACACTTTATACAAGGCCTAATATTTAGGCCTGCAAATAATGTTGGTTTAACTCATGTTGCGCTTGTCTACTAAATTAGAAGCACCTTTGAGATTTCAGTACTCACTTCGCTAACTCAAGATTGTTTTTGCTTTGGAACATTCATTGAAAAAATCGTGGTCAAAGACGAAATTGACAGCTAATCACAAAACTTCAAAAGTTATTTATATAAACGCCTCAAGTTTACAATTTCGTATATATCTATGTGACATATGCGAGAAAAAAACAAGGTGAATAGTAATATGTAATGTAATTGAGATAACTAACCAGCGGCATCCTACCCTCCTCACACAATATACAAGAAGAACAATAATTTATTTGTATGTGCTTCTAACACGCTCCCCCATGTAGTTGTCGTCGGTTTGAGAGATTCTTGCCAACCACTTTCCAGATCCATTTCATTGTCTCACGAATGTTTTTGCCAACCGAAACAAAAGGCAATTTCATAAACAATTTTATTTTATTCCTGATGAGGGTATTGCCATGCAAGTGGGAGAATATTATTTTGTCCGCGTTGAATGAATATTTTTCTATAATGTCATCGGGTCTAGTGCTTGGCGCTCCCAGACCCTTATTTTTTGTTGCTTACACTATTGCCAACACCACCTTCCATTGGTCATTTTGTTCCTCATCAAGATGAATAAAAATCTCGTTACATAACATTTTACATAACTCAAAGAGGTACCATTGGGGCGTTTTCAGTTTTTTTGCTAGTAGTTTGTCAAGCTGTTATCAAAAATCAATATTGAAGTCTTACGCCAGATGACAGCTGTCCTTTCTTTGTTTATTTTCATAGTACCCCACTCAGTCCCCGAGTCCACCGTTCCCGGACATCCGTTGCGGGTATGAATTATTGTATAGTATTGTATATTAAGTAGCCAGTGCAATATTGCAAGCCTTGGCGCATAGGGCTCTGTGAACAGCAGCTGTGCGATCATCGATTTAGTGACTGTTCGGACATCCAGTGTATATAATCTCCTTTGGATCTAACTTTTAGTTTTATCCATGACAGTAACGTTGCCATGACTAATTAAGTAGACGCAACTTAACATGATATCCTCATATCTTAGAAATCAACTGTTCTCATTTCAAGAGAATTGGTTTGCCATCTTTGTTTTGGGAATACATATACGTAATTTTTTTTTTATATCATGTTTATACATTAACCTGGTTTACATCAATACACGATCAATGTAAATGGTTCTCTCTATTATGATAGATACAACCCAAGATACCACAGCCCGATAAGAAAATTTTACTCACCTGCACCCAACACAAATCACTCCCCTGCAGTATTTCAGAGCGAGTTTACAGTACCCAAACTGAGCTCTTGTAAAGTAACGGCAACGACGAAAGGAATCATTTCCAACAATCGACAACAGCCAACGTTAATAGCACCCATCATCATCCATCACTTAGAATGTGCCATCACACGGTTATCATCCGCCTTGGAAGCAAATAGACCATACTTTTTGAGGGACTTGCTTTATCACTTTGATAAATCAAGATAAATTAGCCATAAAACTTTATTAGAGCAATGAATTCTACTTGTCTTGACCGACCATGTAGTAACACTTCAGAGTTCTCGAAAACAGTGGTAAAGGGAGTCTGAGCATTTTGTTGCATTTCAGAGTCCACGAAGACATGGGTAAAGGGTGTCGGAGCATGCAATTACACTTCATAGTACACGAAAACGTGGTTAAAAGGAGTCTGAGCGTGTGGTCATACTTTTCAGTTCACGAAGACGTGGTTTAAAGGAGTCTGAGCGTGTGGTCATACTTTTGAGTCCACGAAGACGTGGTTAAAGGGAGTCTGAACATTCGATGACAAACGATGAGTCTGAGCATGCAATAACACTTCAGAGTCCAAGAACAAACAGTGAGTCTACAAAGACATGGTGAAAGGTAGTCTGACTATGCAGTAACATTTCAAAGCCAACAAAGATTTGAGTAAAGGAAGTTTGAGAATGCAACAACACTTCAGCGTTCACGATAACATAGTTGGAAGGAGTCTGATCATGAATTAACACTTCAGAGTCCACGAATAAATTGTAAAAGGGAGTCGGAGCATGCAGTAACACTTCAGAGTCCCCAAAGACAAGGTTAAAGGGAGTCCGAGCATGCAGTAACACTTCAAAGTCCACCAAACATGGTAAAAGGGAGTCAGAGCATATAGTAAAACTTCTGAGTCCACGAAGAAATGGTTAAAAGGAGTCTGAACATGCGGTAACACGTCCTTCAGAGTCCACGAAGACTTGGTTTAAAGGAGTCTGATGATGCAGTAACCCTTCAGAGTCCACGAAGAAGAGTTGAAGAATGTTTGATGGTTGAATGTTCAATGAAGTAAATGAAATCATGAGGTATTGACGGGAAAATGTTTAATGCTGAAAAAAAAATTATCATGCCGATTGACCAAACGACGTCATAAACTTACATGCCGTTTCATTCATGTGATTGTTCATGGGGCAATATACCTAAATATTTCACGCATATGTGTTACTATTTTTTTATTGATACAATATTCGGATAATGAGTTATGTCTTTAATTTTATATTGGCAATCAATAATGCCTTTGTGAGGTAAATTGAACATTATTGAATAAATAAATGTGGAATATATTGATTGAAAGTTCTCCTGACGGGAGTCGGAAGGAAATGAACTATGGATTAACAATGTATAGAATAAGGAGAATGACGTGCTACATTTTTCGTGGTTGAAAGAAAAGTTGAATTGTTCGTTTTCAATCCACCCCGGTTCCATGGAAATGGAACTCGAAAGAAAACAGCTATGGAAAAACCAAACTGTTAATTGACAATGATACATTTAAAAAATCAAAATGTTTGAAACCGCATTTTTAGTTTACTAGACGCAAAACAAATGACTATTATCGTAGTATTTTTACTTCACCACGAAATTTGAAGCACACGATATTCGACGCAATATTACCATAATAAATCCTTCGAATGTTTTTCTTTTTAGTCGAACTGTTCTACTGTAGCCTTTACTGGTTCTTATGTTGATCTTGCAAATTTTATTTCATTGCATTTTTTTCCGCTGCAGGGCTGAGAGTGGTGAGACGAGGAGGTCAAACTTGTGGTGGTGCAGAAAAGAAAGGCTTTCAAAGAGTGTTTGCAAGCGAGGTAGGCGGTGGCTTTTGACAACTATAAAGAGGCGAGGAAAGACGTTAAGTGGGTGGTGAGAAGAGCCGAAAGGGACGCTGATGTCAGGTGTGGGCAGACGGTTGAGCTATAATTTTGAGGTGAACATAAATATGTCCATGAAATAGGTGAAGATGGTGAGAAAGGGGGAGACCGGTAAGGAGGAAGCGGTGAAAGATGAAAATGGCCGGTTGTTGAAGGAAAGTGGTGTTATTCGGGAAAGGTGGGCCGAGTATGTTGATGAGTTGTCAAATGTCGAGGATGACAGAGGGGTTGACAATGTTGTTGTGTGTGTTGGTGCACGGAAGCCGGTTTTTTGAGAGATTTGCTGCAAACATTACTAGAGAAAAGGTGCAGGTGGCGGCAGAGGTGGCGGAAACTGGGAATGCCCCCGGCTTGGATGGCGTTGCGCCCGATTGCCTGAAAAGGGGGGATTAACGATTATCGAATAACTGGTGATGTTACCGGATCTGTGTTTTGTAGCGGGCGTGGTGCCGATTGAGTGGCGCAGTGCTTCATTGTTCCGCTGTAATAGGGCAAAGAAGAAAAACATGAGTGCTGCAACTCAAGAGGTATCAGGTTTGTATGTGTAGTCAGTAAGTTGAACGGGCGAATGCTGATCAAAATGATTACAGACTGTACGGATGGGGTAATTGGAGAGGAACAGTGTGGCTTTATGAATGGTAAAGGGCGTGCCGATCAGATGTTTGCAGCAAGGCAAGTCTGTGAGAAATTAATTGCGAATGGATAGGATGTGTTATGGGCCTTCGTGGATTTGGAATGGCCTACGACAGGGTTGTGGCGTTTGAATGGATTAGGTGGAAATCTGTTGAAAACAGTTCAGAGTTTCAATGTTGACAGCAGAGCATGTGTCAGAGTGGGGAGCCAAGTGAGCGAATACTTTACAGTGAAAGTGGCTGCATTATGTCTACTTGGCAGGTTTAATCTCTACATTGAAAAAGTGGTCAGAGAAGTGAACGCTACTGGGTTTTGGCTTGGAACTGATGGAAACGAATGGAAGGAGATGACAGTTGAGCCAGTTACTGTTTGCGGATGATACGGCAGTGGTGGCTGATTCATAAGAGAAGCTGTATAGGCTAATATCTGAGTTTGTTAGGGTGTGTGAGAAAAGGAAGTTTCGAGGGAACGTGGGTAGAAATAATGTAGATGCGAGCAGAATTAGTGTCTCCTAAATGGAGAGTTATTGAGTTATTGGAGGAAGTTCAGTCTTTTAAGTATCCGGGCTCTCATGAGGAGAAGCCTAAACTAGTGGAAACTGAAGGGAAGTCGCGAGTGGAGAAAGGGTGTGCAGTGTTGGGTGCACTGGAGAGAGTAATGAGCTCCAGGACGTTGGGGGTGGAAGCAAAGAGCGGGTTGTACGAGGGTGTAGTTGTCCCAACTGTGTTCCACGTGAGAGCAGAAAAGAGAAGATGTTTGAATGTCTTCGAGATAAAATATTTGAGGAGCATGACTGGTGAGACGCTGAGAGACAGGATCAATAACGTCGTGGTACGAGTTCGAACGGTGATGGTGAAGTAGTTAGAGGGCAGAGATGATTCGCGTGTTCTGAGATGGTTCTGGCACATTGTGAGAATGAACGAAGGGAGATTGGTGTAAAGGGTGTTAGAGGCAGAGGTGAGTGGACGTAGGCCTACAGGGAGACCAAAGTTTATGTGGATGGGTCGTGTGAAGCCTGCGATACGAAGGAGAAACTTGAGTGTGGTAGTAGCGAGAGAGGATGCAGCGAATAAGCGAGAGTGAAGAATGATCGTGAATGGATAATTTTTGACGCTGCCCTGATGTGCTTTCCCGCCTTTGGTATCTCGTTGAGAGACAGGGTGTGTGGCGGGGTCTCCCGGCCGGACTCTTTAGAGCAAAAGGGCTAAGTTGTGTGAGTGTGAGTGTGAGTGTATGAGAGGAGTGTGAGGTGGGCCTTGCCGTCGGGGGAATTCAGCCTAGTGTCCGTATCTGTGGCTGTATCTTTCCACCTATCCCGCTATTCCATGATTATACACGAGAACCTTAGATATCCATCCTCATACCCATTGCAATTCCTGCTAACAGCCTCCGTTTCTCTGTGGGTTATTTATAGACCATTTGTGTCTCAGAATGGGGCACCGGCAGTGACGCAAGATAATATCTTCTGCGATCAGTTTGGTTCCTAGTCAGAGAGATCTTATTGCCATCCGAGCCTTTCCTGGAGCACAAGTTTTCGTCTGAGTAAGGTCGTTCTCGTTTTCGCTTGTGCATGGCATCCCGACTATTTTAAACCCGTTTTCGTCTATATGTGATTTATGTTATTCGGTTTCTACCCATCAATATTGAAATAAACATTGTAGTTCAATCATGCTGACATTTGTCATTGAACAGTGTTTTTGGTATTTTTGAGGCTGAACGTTGGGGAAAAATAAATTACAGTTTGTCAAACTTGCAGTTAGGAGCATTATTTAATACCGTATGCAAGTGTAAAAGCTAAATAAAGTGCTGATGTATTTTCGCTATAAAACATGCTGAACTGAAATGCTATTTTTTCCTTGAGTGTGGATATTTTATCGATAATTTGGATGTACAGTAGCGAACGAAAGTTCGTTGTGATTAAAGATTAAGAGAAATCTACAATGGTCAATTTTCGATCGATATTTGAACTCCTTTAAATTTGATTGATATTATATATTAGTACTTTTTATTAGCACTTTTTCTTCAACCGTTTGTTCTCATACGGGACTGCTGCAACACTCCGTCCCTTGGGCGTTGTACCTAAAGTTCACGTGTCGGTGGCGGACAGAGCTTCCCTATGTTTTTTCGTCGTCAAATGAATGATGTACCACAATCTAATCTTAACGCATTAACTCTTGTGTGAGCTCACATTCTCTTTAACAGATCTCTGACGGACGTTCTAAGCCTCTCAATCAGCCTCTGCAGAGTCGTTGCAAGAGGACACCGTCCTCGGCCTGCTTGCCTGATTCATCTACGGCCCCATTGGGCTGGTCTCTGTGAACGAACTGCTGTTATTGGCCGGCTCGCGGTTAACATATTGAGGCTTCTTTGCAGTGATCTTGCGTGGGGCGAGAGAATTAGCGAAGCGTGGAAAAAAGACGGCAGAGAGTGTCACTCAAAAAGAAATCTTCAGAATGGATCCTAGAAAATACAAATCCTCATAGCAATAGTGAATTTAATTAGGTTGATATTTTTACAGTATTTCAATGTTCAACTTCTTCATAGGTGGGAAGGTCACTGTGATGTGAATAGAAGTATATGAGTGATAGAACAAGCGCTAGCCTTGTGACATGATAATTTATCCACATTAGACGTCAAACGTAGCAGAATACATACAGGAACAGTTCTTTTCATATCGAACATTTCCAAAAACTGTCACATCTAGCAGACTTTGTAATGGTTATTCAATTTCCCCCAAGAAGAGGCCCACCGTAGGCTGATTCCTCTCACGAACAGCTGTTAGTCATCACAAAAAACGTTCGACGCTGATCAACTCGCCCGTCAAGAACTTCCAGTAATTAACGGTGGGGGAGGATGAGGCTAAAAAGTGTCAAAATGTTTCGAGGAAATGAACGTCGTCGGAACTGAAAGAACTCAGGGTGGTGGATCAAACTTCACTTCATGACACTTTTGAATCATTTAGTGATGAAGTTGGATTGCGGAAATCAGGCTGTAACTGCCTTTAGAGAAGGTCCCGACACCCTAATATCTTAACCACCAACAGGGAGCGCTGCTGTCACCGCAGGAGCGACGGCTTTCCCAGCCTAATGAATATTTAATTACTGGACCAAGTTTCCAGGATCATGTTCCTAAAATATTTTCTATTTTTAACCTTCTTGTGTCGATGTGTGCGTTTGTGGGAGTTTTTTGTATACGTTCATCCATTCCTTCGTAGAACTTGCATGAGGTTCGGGGGCATAGAATTGGTTCATTTAGTGCCACCCATGCCGTTTCATGTGATGTTTTTGTGTAATAGGCTTGATTCGAAGGGTCGCTATCCCTGGCGCTAAATTCTTTTATAGCTAACGTCAGATCAACCACTATCATCTCCGCCAACTGCCTTATCAGCCCCAAGTTGTTCCG
>SDVV010024144.1:0-12635 GCA_016164225.1 Gammarus roeselii
ATATCTGCGCTCATAAGGATGGCAGTTCCCCTTGCACCTGCAAGCTTCAGTCGATGGGTTGATATCTGCGCTCATAAGGATGGCAGTTCCCCTTGCACCTGCAAGCTTCAGTCGATGGGTTGATATCTGCGCTCATGAAGATGCCTCCATTTCGAGCGGAAACTTATTTTCTGTCATTTGCTGCAATAAAACATGTAATGTTCACGCTTTTTGAATATTTTACGTTGATTAAATGTTTCAATGTCATATTTTGGCGGGTGCTGAAATTATTGAAAAAAACGTAAACACAGTATATTTTAATAGTAAATTCTGTTAAAGTAGAGTGACTCTTCGTACGTTGCCAGTAGTCAATATTATAGTGCATCTTGTCGATACTTTATACACGGATAACACATGAATTTCGGGTTTATGGTCAGCTGGAATTAAGTTAAAACACTGTTGTCATCCACGATGCCTAATGTCTGAATATGCTCGCCAATTCCATTTTATATACGTTACTTGAATTCATTTTTGTGATGTAACATCACCAAACGTGAAACACTTCCTAACAAATTAAACATTGATTAAAAGAACAAGATTAATTCATACACAAACGCTAAGTCATTCCTGGTGTACAATAAATTGATACAGAAATATACATAAAAAAGTTAAGATACCTATGGCGGGAAGAAAAGATTGCAAATTAGATTAAGTGACTGAGTTCATTTGGACTGTATGAACGGTAGGGGAGCATCTTACTTTCCTAGCTGAACATGAGGACACGTCTCCTTCCCAAACATTTCACGACAAAAGATCTATCAATGTAACTTTTAAATACCCAATGAATATGCATTATACCCTGAAAACATTAGGTATTACGATCAGACATTATAATATTTTATAATACTAATAATAGCGGCTATTATAGCACTCAAAATGTACAATAACGATTGCAGAGAAACAAGTTTGACAGAGCATTCCTACCAATACATTCAAATTACGAGCGAAAGGAACATACGTGGATACACGACGAAGTAGGAATGAAATACGCGACATAGATTCATAAGTTGAGTTAGTGTCTGGATACATTTTATGTCCTTCGCCCACATCAATATGTAGACAACAAAGCTCGATGTTATAGAGGTAAAGCACATAACACCTTATCTGCCAATCTATCAGGGACCGTGCCCTACGGGGGAGCCTATTAGGACTCACGTTGAGGCTCTGGTGGAAATGAGGCTCAAATCAAATCAAATCTATCAGGGACGTCTCTTAGGCTAGCATCCACATACATACGATGGGCCCACAACATGGAAGGGCATTTAGATGTCAAACATTATTTCTATTCATATCAAGATAGTCCTGCACCAGCAGGATTTTGTCTCACCTTTCTATTATTGTAGATAATTTGTATCTCTTACAATATTACAAGTGAATTTAGTCTATTACATAAAGTAGCAAAGACTGTGAGAGTTTATGTGGCTTTATGCGAGTCAGAATGCCCTTGTCATAACAAGCAAATAAAAATATTGTTTCATGCATAAAACGATATGATATTCTTGATGCAGGATAAAATAATACATAAATATGCACAATAAATCCAAAATGCATGTATGATAAGCTATAAATATCAAATCGGATTGAGTAACAATACAGAATTCATCACAACGTGTAAATGAGTTAATGGGATCCTGTACTAACGGTAGGGCTGTAGCAGCATAGTTTAGAAAGTTAATATGTGATGCTATATAAAAACGCCAGGCTGAATAGAACTGAGATAGTGAAATAATTGCTATTCACTGCGTTTGGAAAATGAGGCGTCGGTATCTGTTTGGGCGTGGAGCAAACGTGTCACATGAAGAGGATTTACGAGTGGCTACAAGGTGAAGGGTGGGGATACAGCGTGGGTGGACGGCGTTTGAAAATGAGGCATTGGTGATATGATATTGTCAGATTACATTGTCCAACATTTCAGGCCTAAATTTAGGTTGGAGGTGATTTATATGAGGATTTTAAATAATGTTATTATGTGTCATCGCTGTCTAAGTAAGTATGTGGTTAGCCAAATAATTCCAAAGAGAGAACGTCGTTTTCTATCAAATTTTTTATTCAAGAATTTAGAGATCATTCCATAACAAATTATACATTTTGGTATATATATACTAATTGATGATTTATTTTACACCAACATTATCAAACATATATTATGCAATCAGTTTTGTTTGATAGTCTCTGCTGGTTACATTTTTGAAATAACGGTAAAAGTCATAATTCAACATAAATATTCTATTCATTACCATGCCTTATTACCAAGGCTCATCACGGATTATATAATAATTCGTAAACTAGCACTTATAATCTGATGTTCTGCTGTATTGTTTCGATAAACGTTAACGAAAATTCAACAAGGATTTCGAGCTGCATCAGAGCACTAGTTCTTACAGCGGACAAACTCTTCAGTGTTCGGTTGCCTCTGTGTCTGGCGCGTCCTGTCGTACTGTGTTCGTTATTAATATGGAATGTTATTGGTGATTTAGTGCCCCATCTATATTTTGTGTGTAAGAAGACTAATTTGGATACTTGTACTTCTGGATTATTATAATAGGAATCTTCACAATTCTTCATTGGATACAATTTGAGGTAGGAGAACAAGTTTTCACTGATCGTATTGTTCCGTTTCTACTGGTTGAGCTGGCTCTCGAGTTCATGAAATGATGTTTAGCGTCGCTTTGTAGGTTACAGTCGTTATGTGTTAAGTGTTCTTATTTATCTATTATAACACTCATTCCATGTTGAAAAAAATCTATATTATTGGTGTGCTCGTCGTCTAGAACGCGTCACTCTTGTAATGTGTTCAGGCCATAGTTAGATCTGTACTCCTAACTCGTTCATAGACTGACTTAACTTCTAAGTGATTGATGAGATCTCAAACTCTGTAGCTAATGATACAAACTTGCTTGCATATTCTTAGTTTTACCAAAGAAACGTTTTTGGGTAAGTATTTATGTGTCAAGTTGTAGCGGGTTGTTGCGTAGTTCGCGGCCTGTAGTACAGATGGCGCTGGTGTACGTGGTCGGGGAAAATGGTGGAGGTTGGGAGGCAAGAGACCGACTCACCCCCACTTGCACCCCCACTCTCTCCAGCCAGCGCTACCCCCGCGACCTCCCGAGTTGAGCTGTTCTCTATTCTAGGTAGCTAGTATAGCCCAATTATTTACACTCATACATGTGTTTTTTTCACGGTTTTTATTTGTAAAGTTTATTATACGTCATTTGTTTTAGGAAACAACAACTTATTTCATTGTTTACTGCTTCTAGGCTATAGTGTTCTCTTTTATTGTTTGTGTAAACATGTTCTGACAATTCTGTATCTGAATACAGTTATGACATGTAAACAACAATATATCATTGTAAGTATTTTTATACATTTTTGTTAAGCAAATTCTGACTGCTCTAATTTCTATTGAACTCCATGTCATTTAATCCCTGCATGTGGCTATCAATTTTTCAATGGCACCATTTGTATTGTTTCCATTTAATTTAAAGATAGAACCTACTGAAAAAGCACATTGGTGGCCACCAAAGATAGTCTCACGTTGCTGCCAGAGCCATTATTGGTTGGGAAAATAACCAAGTTGCCAGTGGCATTGTTATAGGACCAACTAACCTGTTCAATTACAATAAAATGCCAGGCAATTAATATTGGTCTGAGATGGACAGCTGAGAAGCTCTTTATTAACTTCTTTGAACGTTGATTCATTCACAAATTAGTGTTAGAAGTGTGGTTATAGTCTGCTAGAAGGCTGAAATGTGGTAAGTCTTATCTAGAAGACTGAAATGTGGTAACAGCCTTATCTAGAAGACTGAAAGTATAAGTTAACCAGATTCATTACTTGTAGTAGTAGGGTAGTGTTCCCTACCAGTTGGTATTTTGTGCAGAGGTGGGGAGATCTATGGCGCTGCTTTTGTTTTGAGCAAATTAATAAAGAATTCTGGGAGACTCTCTTCTCCCATCTACTTCCTAATATGTTTTTGTCATCATGTCAGTCTGTTTTTTCATACATCTGTGGACAGTACCCAAATAATTTTATTGCTTGTGAGGAAACTTGTAGGTGTCTCAGGGGTATTCTTCGAAATAAATGTTCTTGGTTTAAAGAAATCAAATTAAACTCAGCGCTGCTAGGTGATGACATTGTTTGCTTGTTTTTATTACTCTGCTCTAGGCAATCATAGAGAATAGTTTGTTTACCAAAATGGAACATATTTGTTCAATTGGAATTACTCATAAACACAAGGAGTTGCATGATACATGCTCAAATATCTAATTTTCTTCATGAATCCCTTGACAAAGTTTATTTTTGAGGCAAAGCAATGCTCCATGAGCCTTGTGGGTGATGCATGCCAAATCTGTGTTTTACATGAATTTGCAACTGCATGTCTATGTTAAATTGGGTCACCTTGTTTGGTTAAGGGAATCAAATGTCTTTTGTTGTTTGATGAGTCTCTATTGTATCTATTAATACTGGTTATTTCATTGACATCACAGTAAAGATCCCATGTATATAACTTGAGGCAATCCAAATGAAAGCTATTATCAATATTTTTTGTTCCATTTGATGGTCAAGATTAAGTTTTCAAACCACAGAATTAATCACATGCATGCTCAGAATGATTTGGTGTAATATGCCAGGTGAAGCTGCCAACTCTTGATAAAAATCTTCCATCATACTTGTAAAAGATCCACCATTATGGTTACAACGATGGCCTCAAGACTGCCCAACACACATGCAAAGCCAGATTGCAGGACAGGAGGTGCATAGGCCAGTACTGGAGGCTCAAAGGCAACAGCAAGCCAGAACTGTCAATGCATGGCTTAATAATGTGGCAAAAGATCTGGACATTTGTGCTTCAGGCAACACTATGATCATTCAGCAATTCTGTTGGTGGCAACATTGCAAAAATATTTGCTTGTGGCCTACAGACATAACCACAAATGAATTTAACTTCACCAGCCTAGTCAAAATGTAGAAATTTATCATACATCAGATCAGCAAAGACTTGCTTATAGTGGGTGATAACCATCAACTGCTATAGTTTAGCAGGCGGGCCATTTCCCGCATCAACACCCCTCACACTCGGCACCTACTGCAAGCATCTGAAGAGTAAGGAGGAAACACTAACTTGAGCAAATGACCCCTACTGCCATGTCTTGGGGCATGGGCATGCTGGGGGCAGTTGCAGGCAGGCTTGCTAGGTTGTAAGTTTGAAGCAGGACTGCACTAGTCGACATCCACATTGCACGTACAAACTTCGTACAAACAATAAATGTAATATGTTGATGAATACAAATAGACATACACTAAAAATAATCAGTTACAAGCTGAGGGAGGTAGGAGTTTGGCCAGTTTTGCTTGGCTGGATTCGTTCGTTTTTGGCTGGTCGTTCTCTGAGGGTTGCTGTTGGTGGGTGTTGTAGTGAGTCGAGAGAGGTGGTTAGTGGTGTGCCGCAGGGTTCTGTGCTGGGCCCTGTGCTATTTCTGATCTATATTAATCACATCACAAATGGAGTGCTATGTTCTTTTAAGGCATTTGCTGACGACTACAAGCTGTACCTTTGGTACATGAAGGTGAAGGAGTCTGCGGTTGCTGGTGTGTCAAGTCTGCAGTCGGATTTGGATACAGTTAGCGCGGTTGCCTCATCTTGGAACTTGAGGCTTAACTTGGAGAAGTGTGTGGTGTTGAGGTTTGCTAGTGAGTTTGCCAAGTGGACTGATGAGAATCTGCTGGCTCTGTACTTTTTGAGTGGGATTCCATTGAAGTTTGTTCAATCCCACAGGGACCTTGGTGTGGTGGTTGATGTAAAACTGAAATTCCACCATCACGTTAGAGAGGTGGTGGGTAAGGCTTCCAGATTGGCCAGCAGCCTGCTGAGATTCACCGTTTGCTGTAGTCTTCACTTCATGGTGTCCCTCTTTGTGATGTACATCAGGCCTCTCGTGGATTATTGTTCGTCAGTGTGTAATGTGGGTTTTCTTGGAGATTTGAGATTGCTTGAGTCTGTGCAGAGGAGATAAGACAAGAAGAGTGGATGGTCTTGCTGAGTTGGATTACTTTTCCAGACTGAAGTGACTTGGCTTATTTTCTATAAAAGGAAGGTTTTTCAGGGCGGACCTTATTAAATACTGGAGGATCATCTACAGGTTGGATGGTGGCTCCGACCTTGGGGGTATTTTTTGGAGAGCTCCTGTTGCAAGAACTTGGGGCCATCCCTATAAGCTTTTGATGCTGGCTTGTAATACGGACATCAAGAGGAGATTCTTTGGAGCACAATGTTTTCAGTTGTGGAACAGCCTCCCGAGTTTTGTGGTGGAGTCAGATTCCCTGGCTGCATTCAAGAGGTTGCTTGCAGAGTTTTTGGGTGATGTTCTGTTTGAGTTTGTTTAGGTTGGGGCGGGTTCTTCTGCAGCGTGTTGGCATCCTGGCTTTGGATTTGTCTGCTTTTTGCTGAGATGCTGGAGTGGTGGGTTGTGGTGCGTGTTTGTGTGGGTGTGTGTTTGTGTCTGTCCTGATGTGTTGCTTCTTTGTGTGCTTCTTTGTTGTACAGTGCGGCCAACTAGCCGCACGCAGTTGGTGCTGGAATAAATGTATCTAATCATCAGATTGTTTTACAGCTTTGTGCTGCGCCGTCCGGCTTTACTGCCTGCTACTCAAGCTGCTCGTAGTTAGGCCACTATAGACATGTCACAAGATTCATGTTTTCCTGCCACTGCTTGCGCCAGCCTGCAACTGCTTGACTGCTCCCAGTGTGCCCATGCCCTTAGAGCCAAAGAAAAAGTATTAGGCCAATCTTCTGGATTTAGCATGCAATTTTTTTTAATATTTCATAGGCTCTGCTTGCAGAAACCAACCCATGATGGAAATCCAAATTCAGGTCACTCAAATGACAACCATAGTTAATATAGGTAAATCCATCAATGTGAAAAGCTTGAAACACTGCACATTCTATTTGAAAAACAAGTAAAAGTATGGAGTGTCAGGGAATGGATATAGCTTTACCCACCCAAAGCGTTGCAACAAGTTCATGGATTTGGAAAAGGATGTTGCAAAAGGGATGAACTCTGTAAGAAATTCCATCCAAGGGTATGCAATGACTCATATAATATGCAATGCACCAAAAAAAGGTGTGAGTGGCTACATATTAGAAAAACAAGAAAACTACTGTAGCCCCAAAAAGATATAACTATTGCAACAAGCAGACAAGGAAATGCCAATATGAGCAACCCACAGCAACACCCAAATATTATCCATTATGGCCTAAGAGGTTGGGTCAAACAACACCCTTGTTTACTCGACACGCGCTTCCTAAACGTTGCCCAACAGATTCCTCTCGGGGGGTCAATGGGAAGTCACCCTAGTTACAGTGACCAGTACAGGCCTACCTGTGATGGCAGAGTCCCTCTGTAGTGGTACATGGCCATCACCACTGCAGTGCTGACCAGTCACAGAAGGAGAAATCTTTTTTAGAAACTTTGGAGAGTCTCGTATATTGCCCTTGCAAACCAAAGTTCCACTTTTGAGAGAGCTGCCAACACTGAGTCAATAGAGGAAACACTCTCTGAAAACATTCAACCTAAATAAATTGAAATAGTGTCACCTCATGAATTTTCAAGGCCTCCATAACACTAGCCAATATAGAAACATAAACTTGATCCAAGAAATTCTATCTGATAGGGATTCACTCTTTATTAGGTTGACTGAGACACACCTAAATGAAATTATTTATGTTGTATCAGCTGAGCTCTCTATTGTAAATTACACTTTTTTCAAAAGTGACTGCACAAATAGGAGATGTGGTGGTGTTGGAGTCAATGTGAAAGAGGGTCATGCAAGCTGTAAAGGGTTGAAGTTTTCCAATGATTCCTGCGAATGTCTTGTCATTAAAGCTAATCTGAAAATCATAATAATTATAGTGTATAGACCACCAAACTGTGAGTTTGTACATTTTAAAGATGGTCTCGGAATCTTACAGACGTACATGGCGAACATTGATCAGACTAAATTTCAAATCTTTCTATCTGGTGACTTCAATTTTTCATTCATGAAATGGTTAAATAATGATCAAGCGGCAGCACCTGGTAGCTATATCATTGGCAAAGGATACACTGAGCTGCAACAAAGCAAGCTGAAAAACTGCTCAATTTATCAGATAAATAGTGTCTTCCCCACATTATTGAAAAGCCGATGCAAAATAACAACATCCTGTGTCGAGTGTTTTTCAACCCAGTTGAGTATATAAAAAGCATTAGAATAACTGAAACTGCACTATCAGATTATAATACTTACTTGGAGTTTCTTTGCTATTCACAGCAGGTGACCACGTTGCTGCCACCTGGCCCACATCCATGGGCACTCTCCACTTGTGCTGCAGTACCAGCATTTGCATATTGTTGTCACATTTGCCAGTTGGATCCAGGCTTGGCATTGCGGTCAAGTATGGAGTTTTACCCAGAGTGAGGGTATCCATCAATTTGGGGTTGATCTGGAACACTGCTGTGATATTTGTCCAGTCTGCTCTTGTACCTCAAAATGTTTGCTGTAGCCCAGTTGTGGCACCTGTTTGATCTCTTGTATTTCCAATGGCATTCAGTTGAAAAACCGAGGTGCTCGGCATGTGAAGCTTTTGAATGCAACGGTTTGCATTGCTCTGCCGTCTCTGTTTTTTGCACTTGGAAGCAACACATTCTGCCAATCTTTGCCTGTTTCTTCATGGTCACTTTCATTAAAAAAAAAATTGTTGACATATACACTGTAGCCTTCCAGAATTCTCCTGTAAGCAATGGTGAAATGCCCACCCAAGCTGTTCAAGTGGCAAGGTCATGGAGCCTTCCAAACCACCACTAACTCCGGGCACACCAACCCGGGTTATGACCACTGGGGCCAAGCTCACCTGAGCTATAGAATAAAACTGGGCACCTTGGGCGTGCCGTTCTCTGGCTGGCACCCCGTTACAGGCTCTTCCACCCCTGGGTATCTGTCAGGTTATGTAGCAGCACCCGTACAGGCTTCAATGGCTAAAAAATAGCCACCCATCTCCTGGGTGTCCTCTGGGTTCAATTCCAGGTCAGGCAAACGCAGAGCTGTGCCGGCATACAGGTCTCCCACTTCCAGGCCACATCACAGACATGGGCAGCACCCAGCCCAGGACCTTGGATAGTGGAGGATTCACCTTGTTGCTCCCTCACCCTGTTTCACCGACTGGAGACTGTTCCTGATCGGCTAGGCTGATTCAGAAGTGGGGTTAAACGCCTAGGGTACTAAAGATGAACATGCAGACAATGGGCTACAAGTTGGCCATTAGATGAATACCTGAACATCCCCAGACCCCCAGCATGCCCCACCCCATCTCCAGTCAAGGGTGGAAACACACAGGAAAGCCACGCTCCTAAAATCTTTCAGAACATCTTTGGATTAAGTATAGCTTCAAGGAGTTTGATCTGTCATAATAGTCCATTTCCTTTACCTCTGTAATATTAGAGGCAAAGCTTCTTTGCACTGCTTCAAGTCTATTCAGATCTTTCTGCTTATGTGGGATCCAGAGAGGGTAGCAATAGTCAATGACTGGTTGGACTAGTTGTTTCCTAAGAGTCAACATTGTCCTTTGATCTTTAGCCAGAAAGGTTCTCATCTAGTAGTTGATTGGATTCATCAAATAATGGACCAATTTTAGTTTTAAAGGTTGAAAATTTGGCTGCATAAGCAAATAAAAACATATCTATATTTTTTTACTTTTTTCAATGGCTTTCTTTTCATTTTCTCTTCTCTCTTGATCATGTGAATTTTCCATCTGCTTTTCAATCAAGATGATAACTTCTTCTTGTTTTATGAGTCTAAAAGGATTTTCTCTGTTGCAAATAGTGTTTTGTTTAATTGCTTGCTTTTTTATGAGTAATTTCCTTTCTGAATAATAGATGCTTCTTATGGGAATTTTCATTTTTATTGGCACATGTTTCCAATCAATATTGGACAGAGATTTTTGTATATTTACCCTATTTATATCTGCACTAAAGAAGTTCAGTTGCTGGAAAGTCATGTTTGTGGAGAAGATTGTATTTACTATGTTCCTTCTCAGTAGGTCAGCATCTTTCATTATTAGCTAAATCATTTATTTCCGTGGTCTGGTGATGGGTTCTTGATTAAACTAGATTTATTTCAATCACATTATGATCTGATAGTGCAGTTCTAGTTATTTTAGTTTTTTTTTTATACTCAACTGAGTTGAAAAACACTAGATCAAAGATATTGTTATTTTGTGTTGGCTTTTCAAAAAATTGGGTAAGAAAACATCTATCTACTAATTTGAACAGTGTTTCAGCTTGATTTGTTGCAGCTTTGTTACCTTTGCCAATGATATAGCTACCAGATGTTGGATCTCAGCTTGGCGTTGTGGTTAAGCAGGGAGTTGTCCCCACAGTGAGGTGTCCATTAATTTGGGGGCAATCAAAATAAGTCTAGATGCTGACCTACCAAGAATGAGCACAGAAAATACCATTTCCTCTGGGAACATGACTTGCTGCAACTGAACATCTTCAGTGCAAATATAATTGAGGTAAATATACACAAATCTTTGTCTAATATTGATTGGAAACAACTCATTGATCAGGCTGGAGTTAGCTTGTTCTTGTGCCATATACTAACTGGAGCCTGCCATAGAATTTTTTTGAAGTATGATGGTCAACTATCCTTTCCATTGTTAGATCAGAGCAATCATCTGACCTCCACTCAAGTTCAGTGAATTCATCCAATTAACACAGTACTAAGGTTGCTGATCAAGATAGCAACAGCACCAAAAGACAGCAACCACTGTCTACTTTTGACTGCATCACTTTGATGAGCTTCACACCTCCTGCAGTGTGTTGCCTTCAGTTGTGCTACTCTGTACTCACCCAGTGCCCACTACTCAAAGCTGCGATTTACCCATGTGAACGCCAACAGCACTGTTTGGTTAAGGCTGTAAGTGTTGGAGACAAGGTAAGGGTGAGACAGATAAGATCTCAAGATGTACAATTGTATTGTGGTTGCAGTGAGCAAAGAAGAAACCAAGTGCAAAATCCATTTCATTGGATGGAAGAGCACTCACAACGAGTGGATCTTGATGGACAGCTCTTGCATCCTGCATGATGCTGGCCAGTCAGAACACGAGTCTGTTGGCTCAGTTACATCTTTTGTGGCATTGCTGGAGGCCTACGGTTGATGCGGCATCTCGGCGGCGAAAGTTCACCAAAGGACCAGCGTCGGCGGAGGCATCCCACCTACACCTTTGCAGTCCCATAAACATGAGGTAGCAGTGGCCTGTAAGTCTGGGGGCTTGACCAGGAGGGGTGGGCTTGCTGCTAATGCGTTGGCTGCTGGCGAGGACTCAGCAGTTCATGGGCTGCCTGATGGGATGTGCACTGTTCCTTCTGTGATGCCATTCTTTTGGGTGGCTTCATTTCTTGTTCAGCCTGCTGTGGGAAATTTTAGGCTGGTGTGTCTTGCCATGGGTTCGAGGAGGATGTTGTTAGTTGTCTTTTGAATGATACTGGCAGTGCTGTGCAGTATTTTTTTTGCAGGTGTAGATGTTCTGGTAGAACCAGTTCTTGTGTTCCTGGAAAGGAGACTGGACATGTCGGCTTTCAATCAGTTGTTGGTTGCTGTTGGATCCCTTGCCAAAAGAGTTGATAAGATGTCGAAGAGAATTAAGTCAGCATCTGGCAGTCATTCTGCCAACAAGCCACTTGGTGGGTCCGTGGCCTACAAAGCTACAGTTTCTAAGGAGGGGATTCATGCTAAATTGAGAGCAGGTGAACAGGAAGGCTGCCAGGACTCAATTGTCCTCAGAGTTTTCCTGACTGGCAGTGCTGAGGGTGTGAAGGAAAAATTTGCTGAAGTTTGCTTGGCCCTGTACATCCGAGAAGTTGAGCTCAGTGGACTTGTGAGAATCGGCAAAACCAGCTTGTTTAGAGCTGAAGTTCTGGATTGTGATCAAAGAAGGATGCTGCTAGGTGCTGCCAAGAATTTAAGATGAGTCCAAGTCTGTTTTCATACAGAGGGACTTACCTACAGACAGGGACAGGAGATTATTGCAAGAAGGGCTGCTGTTGGCGGTGGGGCAACAGCTGTAATCCGCGATGCAGCTGGGCGTGGTGGCAGTGGCATTGCTGGGGGTTGTGCTTGGGGGCTTTGGTGTTTGTGCTGATGACTGCAATAATGGTACTGGTGGCCGCGGAGGTGGTGCTGGTGGCCGCGTAAGTAGTTCTGGGGACTGTGGTGGTGACTCTGGTGCCCGCGATGGCGGCTCTGGTGCCCGCGATGGCGGCTCTGGTGCCCGCGATGGCGGCTCTGGTGCCCGCGATGGCGGCTCTGGTGCCCGCGATGGCGGCTCTGGTGCCCGCGATGGCGGCTCTGGTGCCCGCGATGGCGGCTCTGGCGCCCGCGGTGGCGGCTCTGGCGGTCGCGGTGGCGTTGCCATTGAGGGGGCTGCTGTTTGCCGCGGCGGTGCTGCGGGTCTCTTACCTTTGCAGCCCCTCCAGCAGGTCCACATCAAGTGGAGAGCAGCAGAGCCGGGGGAGGCCAGCACAGCTATGCGCGCCAGTATGCTGTTGAGAACAGCAATGTTAAC
>SDVV010024145.1:0-12635 GCA_016164225.1 Gammarus roeselii
CTGAGGCACACCACTCGTCACAGCAACTGGGCTGCTCACGCTGCCATTCACACAAACGCTCATCACTCTGCCAGAGAGGAATGCAGAGATCCAGGCTAGCAAAAAATCACAAACGCCTAAGGATTCCAATTTGGACATGGCCCTCTAAAACTAAAAGCATGCACTTTACCCTTGTGCCCGGTTTACATCTGAAACCAGCCCTAAAACTGCACAACACACCTCTAGTATACGAAGAAACTATCATTCCTGGGTCTTGTGTGAGATCCTAAACTCACGTGGCTACCCCACATTGCAGCCCTGGCGACTCGATGCAAAAGGTCGACGGGACTTATCCAATCGGTAACATCCCTGAAGTTCGGTTCCGACATGGGCACCGGAATGACGTTGTTCAGAGCAATAATACGATCGCGCATGGACTACGGAGCCGTTGTCTACGGATCTGCAGCCAAAACTACTCACGACCCTCTCTAGACCATCGCAAACAATGCTATGCAGACCACAACCGGCGCGTTCCGCTCCACTCCAATCGAATCATTTAACGTGCTCGCTGACGAACTTCCACTGCACTCCGGCGAGACAATCTTTCACTACAATACTATTTTAAGACTAGAAGTCTTATCAACAACCCAGCAATCAGCCACGTCACTAACATATCTGATAAGCGCCTTTTTGCGACTCAAAAGAATATATGCCTACCGTTTTCCCTACGTGTGGACAACCTGCTGACCTCGCTTAACATCAATCGAAAAGCTTGCTATTAAGCCTTCATTTTCCTACCGAATCCTTCAAATTAACACACCAACATGGATGATCAACCCACCACCGGTCAACCTAGACCTGCAAATCTACCCTATAGCATCTACTCCAACCAATGCGTACCGGCAGGAATTCCTAAGACTACTCGAGGAAGAATATTTAGAGCACAGTCACATATACACTGACTGCTCCGAAACCGCAGACGGAGTGGGAGCCGCCGCTGTGTGCGGGGACACCCCACTCTCGGCCACCCTCCCACAAGAGGCCTCCGTGTCCTCTGCGGAGCTTCGCACACTCGAACTAGCCGTCTCAATCGCAAAAACACATCGCTTCCCCAAATACGTCGTATTCTCAGACAATCTGAGTGTCCTCACCCAGCTTAAAACACTGCACTATTTTACATACTGTTCAATGCAAGATGCAGCAAGATCTCTTTGCGATGACCGAGATGGGTCAGGCAGTGGAATTCTGCTGGATCCCCGGGCACGCGGGAAGAAGAGGAAACGAACTTGCGGACTTGCTTGCTAAACTGGTATCTACTCACCAAGAACAATTTTTTGCAATACATTACCGTGACTGGTTCCCTATCATCAACTCTCATATAACATCCCGATGGGATGAAATGTGACAGCAGAGTGGACAAAAAATGCTTTCAGTCAAACCCTTAGTCGGAGAATGGGAAACAAAGTTCACCAACAGAAAAGACCAAGTGGTCATCAACCGCTTGAGCACGGGACACACGTGGATAACTCACAACCACCTGATGGATGTCGACATAGGACCAAACGCGCCATCTTGCCCCTGTTGCCACCAAGTGGCTATCAGCGTGAAACACTTACTGATGGATTGCAACGCACTCGCGGCAGCCCGACGAGCGTTCCTAGATCCCCCGTGCAACCTACAAAGCCTTCTCACGGACCCAACCTACCGTAAAAATCTTATCGCTTTCGGAAAACACACCGGACTATACGAAGCTGTGAACCTCAAACACCTGTGCAAAGGAGGTGGTCCCTCCACCCCATTTCGCACAGAAATAACAACACAGTTTACGAAGATACGCATTAACTCTTTACTCTCTCGTACCCGCTAGTACGCGAATATGCCACATTGAAATATGTACTGACTTCATTTTGACAAAACTAATATTTTCGCACGCGAGGCCGTGCGGACTTACCTGAATCAACGACGGTCGCGCCCTACGGGGGAGCCTATTATGACTCACGTTGAGGCTCTGGTGGAAATGAGGCCCAAATCAAATCAAAATGTTCTGGAAAGAGGTTAAGAGGGTGAGAAATGGAGAGCCCGAAAAGGAGGAGGCGGTGAAAGATGAAAACAGCCAGTTATTGACGTAAAGTGGGGGTGTACGGAAAAGGTTAGTTGAATATTTTGATGAATTGTTGAATGTCGAGGATGACTGAGAGGCTGACATTGTTGCTGTTGGTGGTGGTGCGCGGATGCCGGTTTTTGGAGAGAGACTTGTTACGGACATTACTAGGGAAGAGGTGCAGGAGGCGGTGGAGGTGATGAAAACAGGGAAAGCCCCTGGTTTGGATGGCGTTGCGACTGAGTGCCTGAAAAAGGGCAGAAAAACAATTGTCGAATGATTGGTGAGGCTACTGATAATTCGTTTTGTGGCGGGCGTGGTACCGATTGAGTAGCGCAGGGCCTGCATTGTCTCGCTGTAAGAAGGCAAAAGAGATGAATATAAATTCTGCAACTCAAGAGGTATCAGTTTGTTGTGCGTTTACAGAAAATTGTATGGGAGAGTGCTCATCAAAAGGATTAGAGAATGTACGAATTGCGCAATTGGGGAGGAACGATGTGACTTTAGGAGTGTTAGAGGGTGTGCCAATCAGACTTTTGTAGTGAGACAGGTCTGTGAGAAGTACCTTCCAAAGGGAAAGGATGTGTTCTGGGCCTTCATGGATCTGGAAAAGGCATATATACGACAGGATTGACAGGGAAACGCTGTGGAGGGTGTTGCGTGTTTATGGAGTGGGTATAAAGCTGTTGAAAGCGATGCAGAGTTTCTATGTTGGCAGCCGAGGATGTGTCAGAGTGGGAAGCGAGGTGAGTGATTGGTTCACAGTGAAATTGGGTCTGAGACAAGGCTGTGTGATGTCTCCCTGGCTGTTCAATCTCTGTATGTTGGTCGGAGTGGTCAGGGTGGTGAACGCGAGTGTGCTGGGTCGGGGCTTGGAGCTGTTGGAAGCGAATGGGCGGAGTTGGCAGTTGAACCAGTTGCTGTTTGCGGATGATACGGCGCTGGTGGCAGACTCACAGAAGATGTGTAGGCTAGTGTCTGAGTTAGGTAGTGTGTGAGAGGAGGAAGCATCGAGTGAACGTGGGTAAAAGTAAAGTAATGAGATGCTCGAGTACTGTCGATGCCAGCAGAATTAGTGTCCACCTAAATAGAGAGTTGTTGGATGAAGTTATGTGTTTTAAATATCTGGGCTCCCGTGAGGAGAAGACTGAACTACTGGAAACTGAGGTGAAGTTGCCAAAGAAGGAGGGGTGTAAAGTGTTGGGTGCACTGAGAGCGTATTAAGCTGCAGGGCGCTGGGGATGGAAGCAAAGGGAGGACCGTATGAGCGTGTCGTTGTCCCAACTGTGCTGCACAGAGCTGAGACTTGGGGGGGGTGAGAGCAGAGGAGAGAAGAAGTTTGAATGTTTTCGAGATGAAATGTTTGAGTGTTGAGAAGCATGGCTGGTATAACGCTGAGAGACAGGATCAATAACGACGTGGTGCGAGTTAGAACGAGGATGGTGAAGAAGATAGAGGACAGAGTTGATTCACGTGTTATGAGATTATTCGGGTACAAGGAGAGGATGGATGGAGGAGGATTGGTGAAAAGGGTGTTGGAGGCAGAGACGAGTGGACATAGGCCTGGAGGGGGACCGAAGTTTGGGTGGTTGATGGTGTGAAGCAGGCGTTAGGAAGTAGAGACGTGAGTGTGGTGGTATCGAGAGAGCGTGCACTGGATAGGCGTGAGTATAGAATGATTGTGAACGGATGAGTTTTGACGCTGCTCTGATGTGATTTCCCGTCCTAGGCATATCATTGAGAGACGGGATGGTCGTGTCGGGGGGGAGGGCGGTCATGACGCGACAGGAGTAAGCCAGTCACACTGTCGGGCCCTGCTGCCGACACTGACCTCGAACCGCACTCTTGACCAGGAGGGTATTTAGCGGGATTCCCGGCCGGACCCTTTTGCGCAAAATTTCTAAGGTGTGCGATTGCGAGTGTATGAGAGTGTGAGGTGCGTTTTGCCGTCGGTCAGCCCCCTTGCTGAGGGGTTTCAGCCTTGTGTCTGTACCTGTATCAGAATTCCCCATGTCCGATACACATCTAAGCTTAAAAGGGTATCGTGCTAACTATGCTGAACTACTGAATATAACCCAAACGTATAATCCAATGGTGGTTTGTCTACAGGAAACTCCTGGGGCTGCAGAAACCATCTTTTTCCAATGGGTATAACGCCCACTTTGTCTTGCCCACTGCCGATGCTCTACCGGGCACAGGCCTAGCCACAATAGTAAATCAAGCAATCGCATGTACTCCAATCCCTCTACAACAACTCTACAGGCTCAGCCCCACAGATTGATGCTCAGCCCCACAGAGTGGGCCTAAAGCGCCCCGTTACAATTTGTAACCTACATATTTTTCCCAATTAACATCTTTCATGCTCACTACTCGTTAACCTCTTTGGTCAACTTCCTGCGCCCTACCTTTCTGTAGGTGATTTAACTCTAAACACCCAAAGAAACGGTGGTCTTAAGAGATGGAGGGAGGCACAGCTGATGGACGGAAAGGAAAGGTCGAAACATTCGTTCTATCTTTCGATATTACACTTCTTAAAACTGGATAATCGACGTAATTCCATTTACCCAGATACTTCTAAATCTCGCCGATACTTAATGCGTAAACCCAACTGGCAATCGATCACAGCTTACAGAACAACACCTTTCCGACCTTAGGATATATCCTGTGACGAGATGGTGCACAACTTGAATCATATCCTCCTGCACCCTGCACTTCACAGGGAACACCGAGTGAAATTAGGACACCTGGTAGAATGACCTTTGCGAAATAGCAAAACGGCAGCGGAAGCGTGCATTCAATCGATACCAACGCACCAAAGCTGAAGCAGATAAGATAACTTTTAGGCGAGAAACAGCAAAAGCACGAAATATATATTGCCTGTCCCGAAAATAATCGTGGTAGAACTTCGTATCATCCATTGATGTAAACACACCCATGTCTTAAGTGTGGTCCCGCATACGATAAATGACGGGAAAGTACTGTTCTCATCCTCCCCCAACCCAAAGGGTTTCCTACGATTCACACCGACCCGCTGGAAGTCTCGGAACTCTTAAACTTAGCAACACACTACTTTTCCTATAGCTCCGATTCTGGATATAGCCCTAATTTTTTTACCACAAAACGCATTACTGAACAAAATGATCTGAATTTCGCAACAAATCTTTCTCTAGCTTACAATGAATCACTGTTCACGAAATCCTCGGTGCAAATCGCGCTTCCGGCACATCTGCTCCCGGTGAGGATTTAATTTCCTACAAGTTACTCAGCCACCTACACCCCTCAGCACTCTCTTATTTATGTCTTATATGTTCACAATCTGGTCTACCCACTCTTATCCCGATCGGTAGAGGTAGGCAGTTGTTCTGTCCTCCCCAAAACCTGGCAAGCCTACTGATGAATTGCCCAGTAACCACTCTATAGCCTTTACCTCGTATCTAGCGAAGGTTCTGGAGAAGATTATAATGCCCGACTGACCCTACCCCTTGAAGCAAACTCGCTTATCTCCCCATTACAGTTCGGATTTAATAAGATGCTATCAGCGCAGAATGCATTTTTCCGTGTTGTTACTGACATGTAAAGTGTCTTAGACGGCAAGCAACACAGTCTGTGTTTTCTTTGACCTTCTGAAGGCATACGATGCAACCTGGCGTTATGGCATCCTCCGAGAGATCCATCAGATGGGACTCCGGGGTCACTTGGCATTTTTCATTCGGAACTTTTTCCGGCGGAGAAAATTCCGGGCCAAAATCGTCAATCATCTTTCAAAAATTCATACCCATGACGAGGGGGTCCCCCAAGTTAGCGTCCTTTCTTGTACTTTATTCGCGATTGTTATTAATGGGATCACCGTTGGGGTGGTCCCACCCCTGTGAATGGTTCTCGGTACGTTGACGACTTAAGGATTTATGCATCTTGCCCAGCTGTGTCCCAACTCCAACAGTAACTGCAGAGTGCAATTGGACAGAATCTCGAAGCTCTACAATCTGCCGAAGCAAAACATGTGCACTTCATATTCATCGGTTCAGCTCATACACGGAGCCACACCTCAGACTCTGCGGAAAAATTATCCCTTTCCTACTTACGGTCCGCTTTCTAGGACTAATACTCGACGAGAAACGAACCTGGAAGTATCACATGCAGCAGCTAAAGATAGACTGCTTACTGCGATCTATTATTCTACGGATTTGTATCGCACTTCACCTAGAGTGCTGACAACATCATTACGCTTTTACTTCCGCCATCAGCGTCAGTTTTCACTGCCGAATTCACGGCTATTGCCGACGTCCTCTTGGCGGCCAATACACTTCCAGATGCCTGTAGCTCAATATTTAGTGATTCGCTCAGCGCGCTCAAAACCCTGGAGATCTTCAACATTTGCCACCCTGTTGTTTCAGCAATCTTGCGCTGGCTTGTGCGATTGTCTTCCAGAAACAAGAACCTCCGTTTGTGTTGAGTTCCGGGCCACTGTGGGTTGATGGGCAATGAGCAGGCGGATGAATCGGCGCGAAGAGCTACGGCGGCGCCTGACCCAGCAGAATAGCGTCCATTTCCAAATGAATACTTTTACCCAGCGATTACAAAAGCTGTGCGTAATGAATGAAACTTGGAATGGTTTGATGTTCCCATGAAAAATGAATTGCACACTATCAAAGACACACCTACACTCTGTGTCTCTTCAAGCAGCCGGTCTCGATTGACTGAGATTGCTCTACGCCAATTGAGATTTGGGCATGGTAGACTAACTCAGACACCTAAAGGAGGCGTCGCCACCCCCTTACTGCATGAACTGTTGACATGACCCTCTTACGCTCACACTCACACAACTTAGCCTTGTTGTGCTAAAAGGTGCGGCCGGTACCCCCTCAACATACACTGGGTCACGAGTGCAGTCAGAGGTCGTCAGCAGCAGGACCCGACAGTTTTCACTGGTTTACCCCCGCCGCGTCATAATAGCCGGGCCTCCCCCACTCACGACCATCCTGACAGCGAGATGCTAAGGGCGGGAAAGATTGATGATCTTTCCCGCCCTTAGCATCAAAATCAACCATTCACAACCACTCTCCACTCACGCCTGTTCATTGCACGCTCTCTCGCCACCTCCACATTCATGTCTCTCTTTCCTAACGCCTGCTCCACACCTTCCATCCTCACAAAGTTCGGTCTACCTCTAGGCCTGCGGCCACTCGCCTCCGCATTCATCACCCTTTTCACCATCTCCCTTCATCCATCCTCACCATGTGCCCGAACCATCTCAGAACATGCGAATCCACTCTGTCCTCCAACTTCTTCATCATCCCTGTTCTGATTCGAATCACATCGTTGGTGATCCGGTCTCTTGGCGTTAATCCAGCCATGCTCCTCAAACATTTCATCTCGAAAAAATTCAACCTTCTTCTCTCCTCTGCTCTCACCCCCCAAGTCTCAGCTCCGTAGAGCACAGTTAGAACAACAACACCCTCATACAGCCCTCTCTTTGCTTCCATCCCCAACGTTCTACAGCTCATTACACTCTTTAGTGCACCCAACACTTTACACCCCTCCTTCACTCGCGCCTTCACTTCAGTTCCCAATAGTTCAGTTATCTCGACATGGGAGCTCAGATATTTAAAACACTGAACTTCCTCCAAGAGCTCTCCATTTAGGGTGACACTAATTTTGCTCGCATCGACCGTCCTCGAGCATCTCATTACTTCACTCTTACCCACTCAGACACCAGCCTACATAGCTTCTCCTGTGAATCCGCATCCAGGGCCGTATCATCAGCAAATAGCAACTGGCTCAACTGCCAACTCCGCCCATTCGCTTCCAACTATTCCAAGTCACGACCCAGCACACTCGCGTTCACCTCCCTGACCACTCCATCCATGTAGAGGTTGAATACCCAGGGAGACATCACGCAGCCTTGTCTCAGCCCAACTTTCACTGTGAACCAACCACTCGCCTTGCTTCCCACTCCTTGACACATGCTCGGCTGCCAGCATAGAAACTCTGCACCGCTTTCAACAGATGTCCGCCTACTCCACAAAACGCAACAACCTCCACAGCGCTTCCCTGTCAATCCTGTCGTATGCCTTCTCCAGATTCATGAAGGCCCAGAACACATCCGTTCCTTTTGGCAAGGTACTCCTCACAGACTTGTCTCACTGCAAAAATCTGATAGGTACATCCTCTACCACTCCTGAAGCAACACTGTCCCTTTCCAATTGCGCAGTCCGTACAGTCTCTTATCCTTTTGATGAGCACTCTTTCGTACAACTTACCAACCACACATAACAGACTGATACCTCTCAAGTTGTAGCATTCATTTTTGTCACCTTTGCCCATATATAGCGGAACAATGCAGGCACTGCGCTACTCAATCGGTACCACGCCTGCCACAAAACACAAGTTCAGTAACCTCACCAACCATTCGACAATTGTTCCTCGACCCTTTTCCAGGCACTTGGTCGCAACTCCATCCAAACCAGGGGCTTTCCCTGCTTTCATCCCGTCCACCACCTCCTGCACCTCTTCCCTGGGAATGTCCGCCACAAGTCTTTCTGGTCCCTCTTACAATAGCCTATTTCTTAGCTGTGCCCTACCTGGAAGGAATGTCGAAACACACACTTGCCCACGAGCCGGTTCCTGGACGTTCCTAATACACTCCACCTGATGCTTACTAAGTTTCCTCAGAGGCAATTCAATGCAAAACCGCTCTTCAACCTCTTGTCTGAAATATGATCAGTTGTGAACTGATCACACGTAATCTTACCTACCGATGGACTCCTCCATCCCTCAAGACCACCATTTCTTTGTTCATTTTGAGCAGGACACTTTTTTGACCTCCCCCTATAAACAGTTGTGACCTGAACATGCCGTAATCTAAGCAATCACGGAGACGGATGATGACTTGATGCAGCACTGGTTGCCGGTGTGACGTTCGGTGCCAGAAGGACCTTAACTCCAGTGCACTAGAAAGCCTTGGCAGTCCAATCTTTTGCTACTTGGCTACCTGTGTGTTCGTGTGGAAGCTACAGCAGGACACCTTACGTACAGATACAGATATACAGATACCAACTCTAGGCCGCATCCCCCAGAAAGGGGGGTGGCCGACGGCAATGCACACCTCACACCCTCATACGCTCTCACTCACACATCTTAGCCCTTTTGTGCTAAAGGATCCGGCCGGTACCCTCTCGACATACACTCTGGGTCACGTGTGCAGTCCGAGGATCTGTCGTCAGCAGCAGGGCCGTAAGAGCAACTAAAAGCTCATGTCTTTTAATTATTTCCTGCTAATTTTTTTGCTGCAGCGCCCACTACTGTCCCTCTTTCACTTCAGAGCCAACTAGCGCGTCAGCTCGGCGAGCTGCGTGGCCCCACTGGATTGGGGACGGGCGATGACGACCTCTCTTCGCCTACCTTCGCTCCCTCCTCGCCTACACCCCCTGTCCCGCCTCTGAGACAGCACCATGACAAGCACCAGGCCAAGTTTCAACGCTCCTTTATAGACGGCAACTTCGATTTTGTAAGTGAAAGCATGATGTGGACGTCATCATGTGTTACAGGGTGGCTAAGCTCGGCAATGAGACGGAAACTATCAGTTTTTGGTTATCTAACTTCGCGCCATGGCAGCGCCAGGATAATGTATGAATTCCGTGCCTGCAATATAATGAGTCACGTTACTTTCAAAATTAGTAATAGCTACGTATAATCTTATTATACGTAGCTAGACAATCGTAGACAATTGTTGCTATTATTACCACGACGATTGTTGGCGTCTAATTTCATTACTAGCTTATCTTCAATGATTTGAATTTTGAGTTGAGCACAAATGTTAACATTTTAAATTTGATTATATATTTAATAGCTAGATCATTCATATAAACCGTATATACTTATATATTTAATAGCTAGATCATTCATATAAACCGTATATACTACAAGGCTGTGCCTTGTAGCCGGGGCTTTAGAATCTTGCTACCGGATCCACCGCGTGTCGTAGAAGGCGACTAAAGGGGCGCCCCGTAGCCGGGAGTAGAATCGTGCAGCCGCAACCCCAGCGTGTCGTAAAAGGCGACTAAACGGGGCGGAGCGAAGGGGCTAGGAATCCCGTTCTCTGTAAAACCTTTCCTCGAAGACTGCACGACGAGCGGGGGGAGGAGAGGCCCACGCCTCTCCGAACCCTATTGTTGGGGTCGCTGAATGTGTGTGGCTGTAGTACCAATGATGTAAAGAGGAGGGAGATTGGTGAGATGTTCGTGAGGGGGAAGTTTGATGTGTTGACGCTGAGTGAGACGAAATTGAAAGGTAAGGGAGTAGGTGAGTTTGGTGTGGTAAGTGAAAGAAAGTCTGGTGTGGAGGAAGGTAGAGCACGAGAAGGTGTGGTCTTGATATTGAGTGATCGGTTGGCTAGTAGCTCTACCGAATGGAAGGAGGTGTCCTCTAGATTGATGTGGGTGAAAATCAAGTTAGGCGTAGAAAGATGGGCATTTGTGAGTGCTTACGGACCTGGCAGCGAGAGGAGTGAAGAGGAGAGGGAGCAATTCTGGACTGACCTGGGTGAGTGTATTGAGAGTTTTGGAGGTAATTTCAATGTAGTTGTACTGGGTGACCTTAATGCGAGAGTTGGAGACGTAGTGGGGGACAATGTGATACGGAGGTATGGTGTACCCGGTACAAATGACAGTGGAGAAAACCTGATAGGTGTGTGTATGGAGCAGGAGTTGGTGGTCAGGAACAGTTTGTTCAAGAAGCGAGATATTCACATGTACACACGGGAAAGGACGGCCCATGGTGCAATGGTGGAGAGAGCACTGATGGATTTTGTGCTGATATCGAGAAGAGTGGTGGGGAGGCTGTTGGATGTGCGGGTGTTGAGAGGGGAGGGTGGAGGAGAGTCGGATCATCTGCTGGTGGCAGGTAGATGAAGAGGGGAGCAGAAGTGGAAGGGCAACAAACGAGTGGGATGAGGGAGAGAGGTAGTGAAAGTGAGTGGACTGAATGTGAAAAGTAGAGCCGAGGAGTTCCAGCAGGCGTTGAAGGAAGAATTTGACAACGTGAGAGGAGAGGACCTGAGAGATGTGGAGGAAGAATGGGAGACGTTAAGGTATGCGTTGCTGAGATGTGCGAAGAAGGTGTGTGGTGCGCTCCGTGTGGGAGGTTGCAGGAGGAAAGGCTGCGAGTGGTGGAGCGAAGAGGGCAAATTGGCGGTGGCACGGAAAAGAGGAGCGTTTGAGGAGTGGTTGTAGGTGAAGTCGGAGGTCGCTCATGAAAGCTACTAAGAGAGGAGAAACGAGGTGAAGCGGGTGGTGAAGAGAGCCAAAAGGGACGCTGATGCCAGGTGGGGTAGACGGTTGTGCCAGAATTTTGAGGAAAACAAAAAGATGTTCTGGAAAGAGGTGAAAAGGGTGAGAAAGGGAGAGACCGAAAAGGAGGAAGTGGTGAAAGATGAAAACGGCCAGTTGTTGTTGGAAAGTGGTGATGTACGGAAGAGGTGGGCCGAGTATTTTGATGAGTTGTTGAATGTCGAGGATGACAGAGAGGCTGACATTGTTGCTGTGGGTGGTGGTTATTGGATGCCAGTTTTGGGAGAAAGACTTGTTTCGGACAATACCAGGGAAGAGGTGCAGGAGGCGGTGGACGTGATGGAAGCAGGCAAAGCCCCTGGTTTGGATGTCGTTGCGACCGAGTGCCTGAAGAAGGGCGGAGTAACGATTGTCGAATGGTTGGTGAGGTTACTGAGTTTGTGTGTTGTGGAAGGCGTGGTACCGAGTGAGTGGCGCAGTGCCTGCATTGTTCCGCTATATAAGGGCTAAGGAGATGAAAATGAATCCTGCAACTCAAGAGGGTCCAGTTTGTTATGAGTGGTCGGTAAATTGTATGGGAGAGTGCTGATCAAAAGGATTAAAGAATGTACGCATTGTGCAATTGGAGAGGAACAGTGTGGCTTTAGGAGTGGTAGAGGGTGTACCGATCAGATTTTTGCAGTGAGACAGGTCTGTAAAAAGTACCTTGCCAAAGGACAGGATGTGTTCTGGGCCTTCATGGATCTGGAGAAGGCATACGACAGGATTGACAGGAAAGCGCTGTGGAGGGTGTTGCGTTCGTATGGAGTGGGCGGACATCTGTTGAGAGCGGTGCAGAGTTTCTATGCTGACAGCCGAGCATGTGTCAGAGTGGGGAGCGAGGTGAGTGATTGGTTCACAGTGAAAGTGGGACTTAGACAAGGCTGCGTGATGTCTCCCTGGCTGTTCAACCTCTATATGGATGGAGTGGTCAGGGAGGTGAACGCGAGTGTGTGGGTCGTGGCTTCGAACTGTTTGAAGCGAATGGGCGGAGTTGGCAGTTGGACCAGTTGCTCTTTGCTGATGATACGGCCCTGGTTGCGGATTCGGAGGAGAAGCTATGTAGGCTAGTGTCTGAGTTTGGTAGAGTGTGTGAGAGGAAGAAGCTTCGAGTGAACGTCGGTAAGAGTTAAGTAATGAAATGCTCGAGGAATGTCGATGCGAGCAAAATTAGTGTCACCCTAAATGGAGAGCTCATGGAGGAAGTTCAGTGTTTTAAGTATCTGGGC
>SDVV010024146.1:0-12635 GCA_016164225.1 Gammarus roeselii
AAACCACTAAACCGCGTAGCTGTAAATATTATGTTGCGTTGCTGTCGGAGCTCATGTTGCCCGTGTAGCCACTGACCTTGTACTAATCTCGACGATGCTACCTGTACGCACTAGGGTGCGTACATATCACTCTTTATGTTCAGAAGGATTGGAAGCGGAGATCCGTTTCGAGTAAGCGTTTTTTCTTTTGCGCACTAGCGTGCGTCTGACACTGCTAAAATTTTCACATTTTTTCTAACGTTGAAAGCGTTGTTTCGTTTATTCCTCGCGCACTTAGGAGTGCGAACCTACTGGAATAATAGTCATCGAGCCCTACGGGGGAGCCTATCATGACTCACGTTGAGGCTCTGGTGGAAATGAGGCTCAAATCAAATCAAATCAAATCGCATCGACAGTTCTCGAGCATCTCATTACTTTACATTTACCCACGTTCACTCGAAGCTTCCCCTTCTTACACACTCAACCAAACTCAGACACTAGCCTACATAGCTTCTCCTCTGAATCCACCACCAGCGCTGTATCATCCACAAACAGCAACTGGCTCAACTGCCAACTCCGCCCATTCACTTACAACAGCTTAAAGCCACGACCCAGCACACTCACGTTCACCTCCTTGACCACTCCATTAACATAGAGATTGAACAGTCAAGGAAACATTACGCAGCCTTGTCTTAGACCCACTTTCACAGTGAACCAATCACTCACCTCGCTTCCACTCTGACACATGCTCGGCTACCAACATAGAAACTCTTCACCGCTTTCAGCAGCTTTCCGCCCACTCCATACAAACGCAACACCCTCCACAGAGCTTCCCTGTCAATACTGTCGTATGCAGTTTCCAGATCAATGAAGGCCCTGAACACATCCTTTCCCTTTCAAAGGTACTTTTCACAGACCTGTCTCAATGCAATCATCTCGTCAACCGCCTCCTGCACCTTTTCCCTAGTAATGTCCGCAGCAAGTCTCTCTCCCAAAACCGGCAACCGCGCACCACCTCCCACAGCTGCAATGTCAGCCTCTCTGTCATCCTCGACATTCAACAATTCATCAAAATACTCGGCCCACCTTTTCCGTACACCATCACTTTCCGTCAACAACTGGCTGTTTCCATCTTTCACCGCCTCCTCCTTTCCGGTCTCTCCCTTTCTCACCCTCTTCACCTATTTCCAGAACATCTTTTTGTTCTCCTCAAAATTCTGGTACAACCGTCTGCCCCACCTGGCATCAGCATCCCTTTTGGTTCTCCTCATCACTCGCTTTACCTCCTTCCTTTTCTCCTTATAGTCGTCATAGGTCACCGCCGACTTCGCCTGCAACCACTCCTCAAAAGCTCTTTTCTTCTGCGCCACCGCCAGTTTGACCTCCTCGTTCCAACCACTCGCAGCCCTTCGGTCTGCACCAGCTCACACGTCGCACACCACACACATTTCTCGAACATTTCAACAAGGCAGCTCTCTTTCACAACCTCTCTTCCTCCTCCCGCTCTTTTGTTCCCTTTCCACTTATGCTCCACTCTCAATCTTCCCTCCACCAGCAGATGGTCAGACACTCCTCCACCCTCTTCTCTCAACACCCGCACATCCAACACAAAGTGCCCACACATCCAACACATAGTACCGTAAGAAATTTATATAGGATAATAAATCCGCGTGGGGAAAGTCTAATTTGTTTTTTCCGGTTACAGACTAACCATAAACGAATATTTGCTTACTACTGTTCATTGAGTCAAGAGTCAGCCGTTTTCTTCAGTCAAGTTTTGAGGAGATAGTAAGTCAATGTGAACAGAATTTTTTGTGACTGAGGGCTAATGGGCAAAATTTGAGATCAAAGGGTCGAACAGGTGATGAGAATTTCGACATGTAATTCAAAATACTTCCTTAACAAAAATTAATTGTAGATGCGAAGTCCCACGTGATGCTGGAGATTTTTTACGTTTTAAATTATTCTTACAGGTCCAGTTCGTGCAAAATTACTTTTCTGGAATGAAACTCATCACATCACTGGAGTACCATCTGCAGTACAACTCATTATATTTCGTCTAACTGGGCGTTTGGCAAATGCTCCATCTGTCATCGGTACAGGAAAACGAAAGCACGTCAATCAGTATCGGCCCATGTCAGGTGTTACCGTTTAGGGTTTGCGTGCTCTCTATTCTTTGGGAAATGATGACACCAACTGATCCATCTAATTCAAGAAATGTATACCTGAAATGAAGCCAAATAGTCCTTAAGTAAACGAGGAACGTGAGGAAACGGTCAGCCTCATCCAAAGCAATTCCGCAAGGAAAAAAAATAGAACGCGGTCAAGATTAGCAAACAAACATGATAATATAAATTACTTCCTAACTAATGCATTTGATAGCAACTGCAAATAAAACGAGCTGGACCGAATGATTTCAACGGAGCTTACATGACCTTAGCTCCGTATTCACGATACAAACTTCTCATTTGCGTTGAACAAGCAAAGTATCTCCAGCGACCAGAATAGACGTCTTGTCCATGAGTGATTCTGCTCATGTTCAGTAAGAAGAGCATCGCCGTCACCTCAACAGGGGAGATAATATTTGACTAAGGTTTTAGGGCAAGTTCTGCAACATGACTGCTGTAGAGAAATTGATGTGCTTCATTGGATGTCACTACACCCATTTCCTCATGAATACCTGCCTTCTTCGTGAAGGCTGACTTGACTGGGCTCTTTTAGACTTACCGCTAGGCACTTTTTTCACTCAAGTTCTCCAAAAGAGAACTTGAGTGTTAGGACGCCAGACTCGCGTAGTAATTTGGAAAAGGTTGATTATTTACTGCATGCAAATCTTAACGCTCCAAAGTATTTTTTATTATAACAATCTTGTTAATTCAACGGTTTTTTCTTCAAAATTAATTTATTGGCACACCAAAACGTCCATCGTCAATTATGTTAGCTATAGTATGACCTAGATAATCCATGGAAAAATTACGAGACGAATTAAATTGTAAATATTGATTGGAATTAATTTCAACTAGATTATTACAAGGTGCCAGTAGTCGGATTCCTCAAATTTGAACGGGTTTCCTCTTACTTTATACCAACTGGCATTTAGGCGAATGGACCAAACTAAAGTTACAACGAATGGGAGTTGAGTGCCTAAAAACCTATAAATTCAGTTATGTAAATGAGTCGCAGTATTTACCGTACGACGAAACTTGTGTTCGGCACAAAAGCATAACTTTTATTTGACTTGAGCTTGGAGAGGTGGAATGCGATTCGGATTCTGGAGTTATGTTCACCTCCACTGACTTGACTTGGACCGAAGTCGGTGCAGCGGAAATGGAATGATGTCTCGCTGCAGTTTGTAACTGGTAAACAATTACAGTTTGGATTTAGGAGTACAGAAAACTTGTCGTATGGGTACATGGAACGTTATTTGTTAGACTGAGTCTTCTTAAATCAAGAATTATACATGGAAATGAAGCATGCAATATTTGCGTTCTCAGTACATTTCGTTCTCATAACAAAGACCGTAGGGTTGCGTGTACAGCGTAATTTGTGTACGTGAAGTGCAAATAATATTCAGTGCCGCAGTGGATGATTCACAAATATTTTTACTTCGAGTCTATCACACCATGAACGAAACCAAACTAGTTTTGAAATGATTGTCAAGTGGGGAATGGTAGAGCACTTGCAAGTGTGGAATGAATGAGCCCTTGCAAGTGAGGAATAAAAGAGCGCTTGCAAGTGGGGAATGAAAGAGCACTTGCAAATGAGGAATGAAAGAGTACTTGCAAGTGAGGAATGAAAGAGTACTTGCAAGTGAGGAATGATAGAGCACTTTCAAGTGAGGAATGAAAGAGCACTTTCAAGTGAGGAATGACAGATCACTTGCAGTGTGGATTGAAAGAGCACTCGCAAGTGGGGAATGAAAGAACACATGCAAGTGGGGAATGAAAGAACACTTACAAGTGGGGAATGAAAAAACACTTACAAGTGGGGAATGAAAGAGCACTTGCAAGTGGGGAATGAAAGAGCACTTGCAATTGGATTAAGAAAGAGCACTTGCAAGTGAGGAATGAAAGAACACTAGCCTTGCTATCGTGTCAGCAATACGAGAGACTAATATTATCGTGGCCTCGTCAAGTTTTCACTGAGGGAGAATTCATATTACCCGTCAGCATGAGCCATTCACCAACGAAAATATAGAGCGATTAATTCTTAACGGCCGCTTCCCATCACAAACGTTTACAAATCAACGAAATTACCCGTCAGGATTGAATAAATGCGCAAACTATGAGGAACAGAAAATAATAACCCCACCATGGCTGAAAAGCCGATCTTGGCAGCCTCATTCTAATTTCACTGTTTTTGTAAATCCAACTTTTGTTTGAGGGAACGATATGTTTACGTATTCAACGTTTCACCATGAAGAGTTTTGAGATGATGAACTAGACTGCTTGCTATAATTAGCGTAGGGGCGCAGAACTAGTATCAGGAACCGAGACGACAAACACTAGCCAAGTTTGTAGTTATGGCGGTAATGTGTGCAGTACCAAAGTTATTGTAGCAATTTAACTTTGTTGTGATCAAGAATTACTGCCACTGTGCTCTGAGCACGCAAGGGCATGAAGCAAGGGAAGTAAGAGGCCGGAAAGCAACCAAATTAAAGGAAAGCAAGTAATCATGAAGTGCTTGAAGTAAATAGAAGAGCGAGGCAAACAGATATGCAGAAAAAATATCTTTAGTGTATAGAGCATTGGAGTAAGGGCGAGAATGCCAGCAGAGACGAAATGGACAGGAAGAGTATGTACACAAAGTAATGAATATAGAGAATATGCCTGTAAATGAAAATGACTGCGAGTAAATTAAAAATGAGAGACAATGGACTAAGGAAGAAAGCAAGATATTATAAAACAAAATGATAAGTAAAGAGCAAGCAAACTAATTGAAAGAACTGGAAGAATTCCCCAGTATTACTCACGATGGATGCCAGTGAACAGAAAAGCAAACAGACAGATAGGGAACAAACCGCCTATATTAAAGAATGAACAAAAAATTTCAGTATGGGAGAGGAGTCAAACGAGTAAAGAGAGGAGAAAAGTTGCAATTAATTGAAGAGTAGAGAGCAAACAAAAAGAAAAAATTAGATGAATGGCTTAAAAGGAAATGGAAGCTCACTAAATATTGACAGAAGCAGCAGAGTGGTTATTAGTGTTCCAAGCTCGATGTTAGGGGTAGGACGTGAGCAGGTTTGCTCCTCTGTTTTGATCATCTTTTTCTTGGACTTCGTACAGTCAAGTAGTTAAAAATAGCAAACACTGATCAGTGAACTGTAACAGAACAATCGAGTACGGACTAATCCTAATAAATTCTATTTATATTCAGTTTACAAGCTCTATTCTGTTGCTTAGAGGCCTCGCAATTCCAATTATTCTGGACAATGTGAAGGGTTCAACTTGAGTTCTGCAGGGACGTTGTGGAGTGAAGTGTTCAAAGTGTTCTACGAAGTCAACGATATACTACTTTACTAATAATAGCGTATCATTGTTCACAGTGCGTAAATGTCTCCTTATACCAGATTTGTTTCTCCTCTTCCAACAAAACATGAGCTGATTAAGATGACATGTTTTATCTCCAGCGTGAACGCGGCTTTTTCAAGCTTCGGCTGTTGAGGGTAGCCTGGCCTGCCCTGCCTCCCTCCCTCCTTCTTTCGGTTGATATCATGTAACCCAAACACCATTATTCTTGCCTCCCCGTCTCCACGCCCTTCCTCCGGGTCAAACCCTTTGAGCCACTGCACTGAGTTGCATCGAAGTGCTGTCTTCCCACATGGAATAAATAAATAGACTAAAATTCACTGCTTATCAGAACTGATAGAACATACATTGTGAAGTTAAAATTAAATCAGTGAACGTGAGCACTACTGCCAAAATGAGAACAACAAGAATATCTCTAATCTTTGCGTCTGTTATTTCCCCAATTCAACTAAAATGATAAAGTAACAAAAAGTCATCCAAAGGTATAGTCAATGGGGCTTTTGCGCCTGTACACACGTCTACACTGCTCTACTTCTAGGCAGTGTTCGAGAAAGGATGTTTAAGTAATTGCATGATTTATATTCTTTATTGACATATCATTAGAAGTCATTAGGCAATTAGTGAGTCTTGCTGCGCTCCTCGAGTTTGTGATCATACACCTGGTCATCAGGTTCTAGTAAATCTGTTTTAGTTCAGCTCGATGTGTGAACTGCTCACCTATCCATAGGTGTCACGCTATACCGGAATCTGTGATAACACGGTCGAATTTTAAAGTTTTTGTGCATATCCGAGAATTATACTCGTCGGCCAGCGTTGAAGCATCTGACAACCCTGTGCGTTTTGGTGCTCCACTGACAGTCCCGTGGTTGTCCTTTAATGTAGCTCAAGGCACCAGAACCCGTGGTTTTGATCAACTTGGGAGACGTTTCTTCGAATCTTCTCACCAAGAAACTTGCGCGGTTAATTGGGCCTCCCTAGATGATCCTGCACTTGTAGTTCCACATAGTTTTTTTCTCACAAAAGAGGGTGCTTTTACCTCGCGAGGGAAGGTTCACTTCCTTACCTGTACTGCCTATACCACTCCTCCCTGCCTCAGCTGCGTCGACACACGCATGCACGCACAGCGAGTGACCCATTCCGATGCGCCTTTGCACTCGCCTGCCTAGGCTGGCTGTAGCGGGCCTACACCCCTCCGCCCCCCACCTTCTGAAGCCTTGCCACCTACGCCCTCCCTTCCGCTATCAGGGGACTGGCTGCTTCACCCACCCATTCCATGATCCGCGCTGCATATATAGTGGATCTACTTTCGACCGGCTTTAAAATCCCTCGCTGCAACCAATTGTTGTTCAACTTCAACTTTTTCGACCTGCTTGAGGAGCTCGCACGCCAAACAGTGGCACCCGCGTTTCATTCCAGCTGCTGTTTTGCGCCAGTTTGATGGTCATCACATTTCAATTTTTCCAGTGCTGATATTCTACTCTCTCTCTCTCACTCTTGCAGTTCAAAAAGTTACACTTCACTTAGTTAGTTGCACTTCTTTGTGGCTTATTGCCCTGTGCCAAGTATATTTCCGCCACAAGATAAATATTTATTTGTTCATTATTTAATATGTTTGTTGATCACTTTTTGAGCTCATAAACCACTTTGAGCCCATGAGCTCATTGCTCCCAAGACTATTTCAAGGTTTAATTTTCTCATGCAATGCTCTAGGAGATTCTTTCTCAGCTTGCATTTGTTCTCCGATTATCTCGTATGCATGTTTCTTAGATTACGTTAATGCGTTCATTATCTTCTCTCCTACGATTAGGATATTTACTTTATCATTTTTTTTGGAAATATATGCAAAAGTAATTTTTCATTTGCTTCAATTTTACTAGTAGCTTCAATTCATGTCTTTGTAGCTTACCTTTCTTGTAACTCGATATCCCAATGTAATAAATAATCAACTTTTTTATTACATCACAGGTAGGAAAGTCAATCTTCATTTACAGCGAGCAAGATAATGATCATAAGATGTCCGCGTGTGCGAGATGCTTGCCTAAATGCAGCTTTCAGACCTTATAACTTCACGTCTTCGTGTGCCGCTGCGCCACATGGGGTACGTTTGTAAATCTAGGTTGATCAGCGGTGGGCTGATTGTCCACGTTGATGTGTTGATTTGAAGAATTCGATAGGGGAATGAAGACTTGATTGCTTTGCGACTGATGTTAAGCGAGGTCAGTAATTTGTCCACACGTAGAGAAAAGGATGGGCATATGTTCTTCTTAGCCCCAAAGAGGCGTTTATCGAGAATGTTGGTGACGTCACTGAGTGCTGGGCTATTGATGTAGCTCCTTGTCTTAAAATGGTACTGTAGTGAGAGTTTGTCTCTCCACAGCGGAAGAGGAAGCTGGTTAGCAAGCACGTTCAGGGATTCGATGGGTGTGGAACGGAACGCACTGGTTGTGATACGCAGGGCGTTATTTAATATGATGGAGAGAGGTTCTAGGGTGGTTTTGGCTGCTGAACCGTACACAATAGCTCCATAATCAATGAGAGAGCGTAATATTGTTCTGAATAACGTCATGCCGGTGTCATATCGGCTCCGAATTTCAAGGATGTTACAGAGAGGATAAGTTCGGTTGCCATTTTGCAGCTCGTCTTTAGGGCGGAAATATGAGGTCGCCATGTGAGTTTAGGGTCCAACACATGACCGAGGAATTTTATTGATTCCTCGTACACTGGCGCAGTGTTGTTCGGCGCTGGTTTTAGGTGTGAGCCGGGCACATGAGTAAAGTGCATGCTTTTCGTTTTGGAGGGCGGGAATCGGAATCCGTTTAAAGAGGTCCAGTTTCCGACTAGGTTTAGACATTTATGGAGTTCCAGGGGGACGCACATTTCTTGGGGATACGATGATAACAAGGTGTCGCTGACCTTAACCCTGAGGGTGCGATTTTACAAGAATTGGTGGATATAACGTGGTAAGTTGTCTCGCAGCCCTTTGCGGTGGAGATGCTTCATGATGCCACATTTCCAGGTAGTATCGTAAGCTTTTTCCACGTCGAAAAATATAGAAGCCACGTGTTTCCAACGGACAAATGTCTGTCTAATGGCAGATTTCAGTCTTACAATGTGGTCCGTCGTAGAGTGGCGCTTGCGACCGCCACACTGGATGCTGTTCAGGCCTGCATGCATATCAAAGTAGTCGACATGGCGCGTGTTTATCATTCTTTCCATGGTCCAGCAGAGGACGCTGGTATGAGCGATGGGTCGATCGTTATGTGGGTAATCGTGAAATTTCCCGGGTTTGGGCATTGGGATAATTACAGATTCCCGCCATTGATCGGGAAAAATGAGTTTGAATAGAGAGTGTTGAACACTTTCAATGAGTGCTCACGGGCGCCATCTTGGAGATTCTTGATCATGTTGATGTGTACCCGGTCTGGCTCAGGTGAAGTTTTACGAGTGTGGTCTATGGCGCACTGTAGTTCGTGGAGATAGAAAGGTTTGCTGGAGGCCTTTTCGTTTCTAGAAGTGAAGTCAAGATGTTCACTTTCTCGCAAGTCCTTTTCCCGTTGGAAAGCAGCCGTGTAGTTAGTTGATTGCGATATCTGGCTAAAAATTTGAGCTAGTTTATTTGCGATTTCCGCGTGGGAAGAATAAGTTCTGCTTCCGTCTGAAAGGATGTTAACAGTGTTAACTAACTGATCCAGGCTTTCACGTTTCTTCTTCACTCGAAGTTTTCGGTACACAGCAGATTCCCTTTGCCACGCTACTCGGTTCCTGGGGACCGTGCACGTCGGTAGGCCTTGTATAGCCTTTCACGCTTTTATCTTGCTTCTTAGCACCTCTCGGCACCACCATGGTTTCGGAAAGAAGGTTGAAGGGGCATATTGGGGAATGCTTGCCTTGGCTGCAGCTTGAAACTTTTCGTATAGTTGGGCGACGAGGCCGTGCTCCGAATTATTTTCGGGGATGCCATCCATATCGTTCACGCTGTGTGTGCTGAGTATTCCACCCAGCTGGCTTTCCGCTAGTTGAATCGAAGTTCTTGTAGGGCAGGTTTTCTAGGTTGGTTGGTTGGTAAGAAGTGATATGGTGACTGGGTTATGGTCGCTGTCGTGTGTTGAAGGCAAAACTCCCCAATTGAGTTGGGGTACCAGAGTGGGGGAAATCGATGGCATTTTCACTTTCGGAGGTGATTTGGGTGGGTTGTCCGTCGTTGAGAAGGACCAGGTTGTGAGTGTTTATGGTGTTAGCCATTATCACTCCCCTGGGGTCTGTTCTCACGCATCCCCATGTTTCATGGTAACTGTTGAAGTCTCCAAGGAGGAGTATTGGCGAGGGCAGTTGTTTTAGCAATTCGGTCATTAGTGTTTCCGAGAGGTCGTGGCTTCTTGACGAGTAGATGGATACCACTAATATTGGCCTTGAGACTCATATCTTTACGGCGATAGCTTGAAGTTCTGTCCTCAGGGGAAAGGGGAGGTGAGGTACACTTTGGTGGATCATAAGTGTCACTACGCCGTGAGCAGTCACGTTGGTGTATGATATATTGTATGATATATTGGGAGATTCTGAAGGTGGCGGTCTCTCAGAGTTTGATATCTTGGAGGCCTATCACCAAAGATTTATGGGTGGCGATTAGGGATAGTAATTCACCTATCTTGTTTCAAAGTCCCTGGCAGTTCCACGGAAGTATTTTGGTGTTCATTTTGAAGGCTGTTCACACTCAAACCTTGATGACCAAGAGTGGTCGCGTGATTTGCTGGAGCTTTTGTGGTGTTCGCGGTTTTGAGTTTGCCCAGGGGTTCCGGGTCGGGAGTGTTCACGGTAGTGTCCGCTTCTGTTGGAGGCGCTCTGCTGTGATTGCTGCGGTCGCGGCTGCGAGTGCTCATGTGGGAGGGCGAGGGTTTGTGCTCTTTGTTTTATCTTCGTGAGCGAGTGCGCTCTTCTTCTGTGGTAGCCTTTTTGATCTGCGTGGGTGGTTATATGGAGGACGAGCTATTTGGGCCAGGTAGGATGACTGGTTGTTCATAGGTCTCGCGTACGAGTTTTTCTAGATAAGCGCCATCGTCGAGGCCGTAATCGTTCTCGCTGGTGGAGTGTTCGTGAGTCGGGTTTGTTAACGGGGGGTCGTGTCTCTAGCAGTGGTTTTTCACGAATGGAGCCGCGTTTAAGGCAGGTGGGAGTAGTTCTGGATTCTTGCCCTGGTGATCTTTCTGCTCAGGGGCGCCTGGGCATCAAAGGCTTCTTCATCCCTTTTCTTTTTGTTTTTATAGTGGTAAGCCTTGCTGTGTGGTGAACTGCGGGGGATGTATCCATCTCGGCGTCCTCCTTGGCACCGCAGAAACTATTTCTGGGACTGTGCAATTCTAGCGCAGGGGCGGTCGCTGGGCTGAGTGAGGAAGCACTGCAGCCGGGTAGGAGTGCTGGAGTCTTGTTACGATGTTGTCCTGACGATGTGTGGATATCGTCTGGGGGGGGGGGGAGGGATGGGGGAGGGTTGGTTGAATTTATGATTTGACTGCTTTGGTATAATTAAGGCGATTTGGGTTATGGTCTTTCCAGATTTGGATGGCTTGTTTCCGTGTAACTCTGTGTTTGTTTTATGTGAATGTTATTTCTTTTTGGTCCATGTATACTTGGCAGTCGCGATCGCCTGCCTCATGGTAGCATGAGCAGTGGTAGCATTTAGGGTAGTGGGCTGTAACTGTAGCGTTGAGTTTGCTCATGTGAGTAATCTTTTGTGTAGCGTTACTTTGTTCACGTTCTACGATGTAAGCCAGATATTTTTTTTCTGTAATAGAACTTCTTTCGGTTTTCCTCCAAGTTGTTCAGTGAGTGCCTTCATCATTATAAATGAACTAGTTGAAAAGGCAACTAAGGCAACTTTGATGCACACTTTTGTTGAACGTTATGAGGAAGTGGGTGGGGAATAGTGCTGTTTTTTTTCTCCTGGGTAAGAGGGTCAATCTTGGAAGAGCGCATCGATTACAGCCTCTCGTCGACCGACCCCGTGATTTAACTGGTATTGGAGGATCGGTCTCCCGTCTCCTCCTCTGGAAAATCTCTATGTCCGGTAGGGTAGTCGCTGGTGGCAACGCTCAGGACTGGGCGGCCAGTGAAAGCGCCCAGCTCTTTTCATTGAATAGCGTGTTATGCTTCCTCCTTGCAGCCCTTTGAGCTCGGTAGGGGTTTTTGTGGGGTGAAGAGTTGTCGAAGTTGTCGTCGGAGGTAGAGGTACTTGCGTAATTTGCGGGTTCTTTAGTTTGTTTGTTCTTTACTAGTTCGAGGCTATGGAGAAAAATGGCGTTGACATGACCCTCGAGCCTCGTTAGACGGTCGACAATTGCGTCAGGTTCTGCGGCGAAAACTTCTGCTTCCTGCTCAGAGAGGCCGGTCGCTCGGTTTAGTAGATTCCTGATATCCTTGGCGTTCCTGGTTAACTCGTCGATGCGGTTGTCTCTCCGGTCGTCTTCGGCTGTGGTGACGCTGGTCATCTTGGAGAGGCTGACGTTCTTGGCCGTTGGAATCTTGGTTGTCATCGCTCTGGAGGGGATGCTGGTCCCTCTTAAATGGGGCTTCTTTCTACTCCCCAACGGCCCCATTGTTTGCGCCAGGGTCCAGGGAGCTCACTCTGGAGGTCTCTTGACCGGCTTTACCGATTTCAAGCTACGCTATATTTAAAGTATCACAAACAATGTAAGCAAACGTGCGGCTTAAGGCACCAGCACTAACTTGGGCCCAGCCTGTGGTATGAAGGGGATTCTCTGAAAAGATTGGGTAAAAATCAGTATGTGAACAAACGCGACTTTGCGGACGCTGAATCTGCTCGCATCATAAATCCTCGAACATCTCATTACTTTACTTTGACCTTCATTAATTTGCAGCTTCCTTCAATCACATACTCTACCAAACTCCGATAGTAGCCAGCACAACTCCTGACCTGTCAACTCTGCTCATTTTTTTATAACAACTCTAAGCCTTGGTTCAGTACACTCGTTTTCACCTCCCTGACCACTCCATTCATGTGGAGATTGAACAGTCAGGGAGACGTAACGCATCCTTGTATCGGTCCCACTTATACTGGGTACGAAGTATCTACCTCGCTTCCTGCAATGACACATGCTCTGCTGCAATTTATAT
>SDVV010024147.1:0-12634 GCA_016164225.1 Gammarus roeselii
CTAATCAGAGTACACGGCTAGTACTCAGGAAGGGTAAGGAGAGTGAGGGGCAAAGTACTCAAATCAGAGTACACGACTAGTACTCAGGAAGGGTGAGGGGAGTGAGGGGCAAAGTACTCTAATCAGAGTACACGGCTAGTACTCAGGAAGGGTAAGGAGAGTGAGGGGCAAAGTACTCAAATCAGAGTACACGACTAGTACTCAGGAAGGGTGAGGGGAGTGAGGGGCAAAGTACTCTAATCAGAGTACACGGCTAGTACTCAGGAAGGGTAAGGAGAGTGAGGGGCAAAGTACTCAAATCAGAGTACACGACTAGTACTCAGGAAGGGTGAGGGGAGTGAGGGGCAAAGTACTCTAATCAGAGTACACGGCTAGTACTCAGGAAGGGTAAGGAGAGTGAGGGGCAAAGTACTCAAATCAGAGTACACGACTAGTACTCAGGAAGGGTGAGGAGAGTGAGGGGCAAAGTACTCTAATCAGAGTACACGACTAGTACTCAGGAAGGGTGAGGACAGTGAGGGGCAAAGTACTCTAATCAGAGTACACGGCTAGTACTCAGGAAGGTGAGGACAGTGAGGGGCGAAGTATTCTAATCAGAGTACACGGGTAGTACTCAGGACGAGTGAGGACAGAGATGGTGGACAAAAACTGTTATTTGCGTGCATTAGGACAGTTCAGCCTAATGAGTAAATGTTGTCTTCACGACATGACTAAGAATTGTATGCGTGTGAGCAAAAGGGTAGGAGAGTGAAGAATTTTTTTGTTACTGTCGGTTTCAGCCAAACAATAACATAGGTTTGGCAGGCTTCCGTGAAGAACCGGTTAACATTTTCAACTTGTCAGATGGGGAGCGTGCGATGACTCGCGTCGAGGCTCAGGTGGAAATGAGGCCCAAATCACACCAAATCAACTTGTCGTCTTACGTACAGCAACATCAAAGTTTGTGTTGGTTGGTGTGTACGAGTATGAGAGAAAAACGACCGAATGCTTTCAAGAGGAATCTTGGAACAGTATTCAATATCATTGTTTACACGTTGAAGCTTGCACAGCAAATTTTTATCAAGAGCAGTAAGGTTCCCTGCGTCATGTCTAATGAAAGTTTTCTTTCTACACTGAAGTTTTCATTAAAAGGTCGGGACCCAACAAACAAACTCGTGATATAAAATAGACTTATGCAACTCCGTGGTACCGTGAAAGAGGAGGATGGTGTAACTGACGGCTTTTGAGTTATATTCTCTTGAAGTTGAAGGCTCGTGACGTCATTAACTGTTTTCATTCTGCGCTTTGAATTAAATCCAAGTTACTTTCCTTGATATGAGAGAACATGCAGTTTATGGAGTCACAAGCCGTCAACTTCAGGAGATTATTTCTATAGAAAATAACCAATAATTTTTCCATATTTTTTATTGTATCATTTTGTTGCATACATCTAAGTCAAACAATTCTTTTAACGAAGAACTCGCCCACTAAAGAAATATGCGCCTTCGTTGAGTCTAGCGTTCCCAAGCCTTGCGAGAGCAAATTTGTAGAACAGCAACTTCACTTGATCACCAACCAAATCAAAGCGTCTCGGCATATTGCCCTCCCTTATACAATTATTCAATGGATCTATGTTGCGTCTAGCATATATAATTTCATTTCCATCATTTGCACAGTTTGTTTCAGCATTTATTGAGTTATCAAGAAACATTTATGGAGTGTGCCAAGGCTTCCCTTTCATTCGGAGGCAGTTTTCTTTTTGAGGCTTCAGTCCGTTGTGAGTTGATCTATAATTTTCAAGCCAAATTACTTTTAGCACGCCATTTTACTACATTTATCATGTCATTACATCCTCTGCAAGATTCATGTTTGCTATCGAAGTGATCATCTCATTTCTTTTGATTCAATCATATTAACTTCAAATTGAATAAAAACAGACGTTTTCTGTGCAAGTAGTTGTAATTTGGTGTTATTTAGATTCATTTTTTAAAGCGTTTTGGACACATGAAGAGGATGAATGGAGGCGATGAAAGCAGAGGTGAGTTGGCGTTGTATTAAAAGATAGCCGAGGCAAGAGGGGGAAGCTGGCTTGAAGCAGGTATTGGGGAGCAGAGAAGGTCAAGTGAAGAATGGTTGTGAATGGATGAGTTTGACGTGGCCCTGATGTGCTTTCCTACTCTCGGCTGTACCGATGAGAAGCAATGTGGACGTGGGTGGAAGAAGACGCTGCAACTGACATCTGACCTTACTCTTGATGTGTACGCGCTAGTGACCGAGATGTTGTAATACGAGTGAGTGCATGAGAGGAGTGTGAGTCTTTTTTTGCCGTCAGCCACTTTTCTTCATATGGGCAGCGGCATTGCGTATATATCTTTGTCCGTGTGATTTTTAATACCATAGACAAGAGAAGGGAAACAAAGGATACTCTACTACACTGGGAGCTTTGAAGCAGTGCTTCACAGTATCATAGCCCTCTACTGTATCACACTGAGAGCGTTGCAGCAGGCTTCACTGTATCATAGCCCTCTACTGTATCACACTGAGAGTGTTGCAGCAGGCTTCAATGTATCGTAGCCCTATACTGTATCACACTGAGAGCGTTGCAGCAGGCTTCATTGTATCAGCCCTATACTGTATCACACTGAGAGCGTTGCAGCAGGCTTCACTGTATCATAGCCCTATACTGTATCACACTGAGGGCGTTGCAGCAGGCTTCACTGTACCACAGCCCATATCTCAGTAAGAGGTGTTAATGGCATTCAGGCAGTCGGGTTCCTAACGTGCATGTCTCATCAGTTTCCTGTTTATGATGTTTCGGTCCATGGTATTCTGGTTGGTGGGGTTCTGATTCATTGTATTATGGTTCATGGTATTCTGGTTCATGGTGTTCTGATTCATTGTATTCTGGTTCATGATATTTTGGTTAGGGTATTCTGGCGTATAGTATTCAGGTGCATGGTATTCTGGTTCATGGTGTTCTGATTCATTGTATTCTGGTTCATGATATTTTGGTTAGGGTATTCTGGCCTATAGTGTTCAAGTCCATGGTATTCTGGTTCACGGTATTCTGGACCATGGTACATTGGTTCATATTATGCTGTTCCATGGTGGTCTGATCCATTATATTCTGGTTCAAGTCATTCTGATCCATGATCTTAGGGTGAATGTAGTTCTGCTCCTTGGTATTCTGGTCCATGCTATTCTTATTCTGGTCTATGCTATTCCTATTTTGGTATTAGTTATTGATCTCAATGGAATATTGGTTCATGGTATTTTGTTCAATGGTATTCTGATCCGCGATGCTACAGTGAATGGATTTGTGGTCCATGAAATTTTTGTCAACAGAATTCTGCGTTATGGTATTATGGTAGTTGTTATGATTGCCCATGTAATTCTGGTTCATAGCATTCTTGTCCATGTTATTCTGGTTCGTGTGATTCTGGTTCATAGCATTCTTGTCTATGTTATTTTGGTTCTTGTGATTCTGGTTCATAGCATTCTTGTCTATGGTATACTAGTCCATGTGATTCGGGTTCATGAAATAAGGGTCCATGATTTTCTGGTCTATGCTATTCTGGTCCGAGGTAAGCTGGTCCATGGTATTCAGGGTTGAAATTATTCTAGTTAGTGGTAGTCTGGTCTATGGTACTCTGGTCCATGGTATTCTAGGCAGAGGTATTCTAGGCAGAGGTATTCTAGTCCATAGTATTCAGGTTTATGGCATCCTGGTCTTTGGTTTTCTGGTTCATGACATTCTTGTCCATAAATTCTGCCCATGGGATTTAGCTGGTATTATTCAGGTCCACGGTGCTCTGGTTCATTGTGTTCTGGTCCATCATTTTTGGTCCTTGATATGACGAATGGAATGTTAGTCCATGATATTCTGGTCCATGTAATTCTAGTCCATGATATTCTGGTTCATGGTTTGCGAACCATGATATGACGAATTAAATTTTGGTACACTATATTCTGGTACATATAATTCGGTTCCATTGAATCCTGGCTAATGATATTCTGGTACATTGTATTCTGATTCATTGTATTCTGGCTCCAGGCATTCTTTTAACATTTTATTTTAGACCATGGTACTCTAGTCCATGGTATTCTGGTTCATAGTATTCTAGTCCATACAATTATGATTCATTTTGTTCCCGGTTCGTTATCTTCTTGAACATGATATACTAGTTCATGGTTATCTGGGTCATGGAATTCTGGTCCATGTTTTTATGATGCGTCGCATGCTGATCCCAATATTGTTAGTCATGCGATTTTGCTCATTGGTATTCTGTTACATGTTACTCTGCGTAATGGTATTCTGGTCTAGGGTATTTCGATCTATGCTATTCCTGTTTATCGTATTATGGTCCGGGATGCTCTGCTTTTTGGGTCCATTTTGTTCTGGTTTCTGGAATATGTTTTGTGTTTCGTGTTCAGTTCCACTGAATTCTTATTAACGGTATTCTTTTCCATGTTTTTTTGGTCCATGATATTCTGGTCCATGGTATTCGATTCCATGATAGGAAGGATGAAGTTCCGGTCCGTAGTTGCCTGGTCGGCGGCATTCTGCTCCATGGTTTTCTGTTCCTTGGATCCTGTTTTTCTCGTCCTAGGTAATTTGGTCCATAGCATTCTAATCCAACGTATTCTGGTGCATGCTTTCTGGTTTGCACCTCAGGCGAGCCGTACAACATCACCTTCAAGTTTCGCCTAGCCACCGACTACCCCGTGGACCTCTACTACTTGATGGACCTCAGCAAGTCCATGGAGGACGACAAGGAAAACCTGGCCAGTCTCGGGAAGTTCCTCGCCGTGACTATGAGGAACCTGACCTCCAAGTTCAGGCTCGGCTTCGGCTCCTACGTGGACAAAGTGGTGATGCCCTACGTAAACGTCCATCGCGACAGGTAAGCTCAAAAAGGGGGGTTGAGATTCCGTATGCCTACGTCCATCCGTCCATCTCTCTAAATAAGCTCGAAGAAGGGGGGCTGAGAGGCCGTATGCCCACGTCCTTCCCGCTAGGTGAACGCGAAGTAGAGAGTGGAGATGCCGTATGTCAACGCTAGGTGAGCTAGACCAAAGTGTTTTGCATCGTAAATAGAAGGGGAGGAGGGGAGGGGGATTATACTAATGTGGCTTACATCGTAGATAGCTGGATGGAGAAAATTGACCAAAGTGGCTTATAACGTAGGCAAAGGGAGAAAGAACCACACTAAAGTGGCTTGCGACGGATGTAGCGCGATGAGGAAACACCACAGAGTTTTATAAAGTAGGCAAAGGGAAGAAGAACCACACTAAAGTGGCTTGCGACGGATGTAGCGCGATGAGGAAACAGACCACAGAGTTTTATGATGTAGGCAAAGGGAAGAAGAACCACACTAAAGTGGCTTGCGACGGATGTAGCGCGATGAGGAAACAGACCACAGAGTTTTATGACGTAGGTACAGGAAGAGGAACCAGACCAAAGGAGCTTACGTCGTAGATGGCAGTCAGCGGGATTTAACTAAAGTCTTAAACGTCATACATGGCAGTGTTCGACGTTGTCGAAGTGGTTTATGTCTCTGGCAACAGAGGGAGTGGCCACACCAAAGTGGCCTATTTCGTATGTAGCAGGGACGGGACTAGACCAAAGTGGTTTTCGCTATAGATGGTTGTGGGTGGGGATAAATCAATGTGGCTTACGTCGGAGGCAGCTGGGGAGGGACAAAACCTATATCATCGAAACTAGTTGGCGATGGGCGAGGCTAGACCAAAGGGGATGAAGCTATAGATGGTTGGGGTCTGGACTAGACCAAATTGGATTAAGCTTTAGATTGTAGCGGGCGGTAATAGAACATAGTGGATTAAGCTATAGATGATTGTGGGCGGGACTAGACCAAATTGGATTGGGCCTTAGATTGTAGCGGGCGGTAATAAACCATAGTGGATTAAGCTATTGATGGTTGTGGGCTGGACTAGACCAAACTGGACTAAGCCTTAGATTGTAGCGGGCGGTAATAGACCATAGTGGATTAAGCAATAGATGGTTGTGGGCGGTACTAGACCACAGTGGATTAGGCTGTTGATAGTTGTGGCCGCGACCAGACCAAAGGGATTCCGTTTTAAATGGTTGTGGGAGGGGGGGGGGGCTAGAACACAGGATATTTACCTATAGATGGTTGTAGGCGGGACTAGACCAAAGTGTATTACACTTTATATTGTTGTGGGCTTGACTAGATCAAAGTGGGTTGAGCATTAGATTGTTGTGGGCGGGACTAGATTGTGGATTAGGCATTAGATGGTTGTGGGCGTGACTAGATCAAAGTGGATTAAGCATCAGATTGTTGTGGGCGGGACTAGATCAAAGTTGATTAAGCATTAGATGGTTGTGGGCGTGACTAGATCAATTGGGATTAAGCATCAGATTGTTGTGGGCGGGACTAGATCAAAGTGGATTAAGCATTAGATGGTTGTGGGCGGGACTAGATCAAAGTGGATTAATCATTAGATTGTTGTGGGCGGAACTAGATCAAAGTGGATTAAGCATTAGATGCTTGTGGGTGGGACAAGATCAAAGTGGATTAAGCATTAGATGGTTGTGGGCGTGACTAGATCAAAGTGGATTAGGCATCAGATTGTTTTGAGCGGGACTAGATCAAAGTGGATTAGGCATTAAATTGGTGTGGGCGTGACTCGATCAAAGTGGATTAAGCATTAGATTGTTGTGGGCGTGACAAGATCAAAGTGGATTAAACACCAGATTGTTGTGGGCGTGACTAGATAAAAGTGGATTAAGCATTAGATTGTTTTGGGCGGGACTAGATCGAAGTGGATTAGCATTAGATTGTTGTGGGCGTGACTAGATCAAAGTGGATTAGTATTAGATTGTTGTGGACGTGACTCGATCAAAGTGGATTAAGCATTAGATTGTTATGGGCGTGACAAGATCAAAGTTTATTAAACACCAGATTGTTGTGGGCGTGACTAGATCAATGTGGATCAATCATAAGATAGTTGTGGGCGGGACTAAAACAAAGTGTCTCACGCTCTAAATGGTTGTAGGCGGGACCAGACCAGAATGGCTTACGTCATAGGTAGCAAGATGAGGAAGTAGGCCAAAGGGGCTTATGTTTTAGATGGTCGTGTGATAGCCTAGCTTGAAGTGGCAGGCCCCATAGATGGTTGTGGGCGAGGCTAGACCAAAGTAGATGGTTGTGGGCGAGGCTAGACCAAAGTAGATGGTTTGGGCGGGGCTAGACCAAAGTAGATGGTTGTGGGCGAGGCTAGACCAAAGTAGATGGTTTGGGCGGGGCTAGACCAAAGTAGATGGTTGTGGGCGAGGCTAGACCAAAGTAGATGGTTGTGGGCGGGGCTAGACCAAAGTAGATGGTTGTGGGCGGGGCTAGACCAAAGTATCTTGCGTCGTAAATGGCAGTGAGCGGGACTAGACTTAACTGGCCTACGTCTTATAAGGAGGACCAGATTCATTTTAAATATATGACGTTGAATTAATTCGGCCCTGTTCCGCCCACTACGCCCAGTTCGGCCTACTACGCATGCTCAACAGCTCTCTCTCCCTCGGGTTCAGACATTGGTTTAGTGCGATGCATTGCATTGCATGTCATGTCTAACTCTCACACCCTCGGTTCAGACATTGGTTAGTGCGATGCATTGCATTGCATGTCATGTCTAACTCTCACTCCCTCGGTTCAGACATTGGTTTAGTGCGATGCATTGCATTGCATGTCATGTCTAACTCTCACACCCTCGGTTCAGACATTGGTTCAGTGCGATGCATTGCATTGCATGTCACGTCTAACTCTCACTCCCTCGGTTCAGACATTGGTTTAGTGCGGTGCATTGCATTGCATGTCACGTCTAAATTATTGAAGAAGGGGGGCTGAGATGTCGTATGCCTACGTCCTTCCCACTTGGTGAACGCAAAGTAGAGAGCGGAGATGCCGTATGTCAACGGTACTGGTTGACACAAGGTACTGGTTCTGGATCGTAGGGTATGACTGAGAACGCTCGTCAAACGTTCCATACTATTAGGTAAATGCTCAATGGAACAATCCTGTCTCCAAAGTGTTCTCCCCATAGATGAATTGTCCATAACATCTATTCACAGTGCGGCACCCTAAATGAATGCACGGGCCCTTAATTTTACTGTAATAAGTATGCCTTGGACGTGCTGCAGCAAGATGTATAGACTGAACCTATGTGCGGCATAGTTTATCTTTTTCTATACAATAGCGATTATCTTCTTTGCTTTTCATTCTCCAGCCAGAAACGGATGCCGTCGAGTCATCAAAATCAGTTGGAGTACATTTTGTTGAAATTCACTGACTCCTTATAGTTTCCTTTATATGAAAGCTATCAGCCCTAATGTATCAATAATAAAATACTTCACCAGGTAAGAACATACATTGTCTCCCATTATATTATCAAAAATTGATGATCGACTACACAAGCCGTTGATGAAGTTAGAAAAAAGTGTAAGTTTACACAAAACACTCGTAAACAGCTGAATGCGGCCAGCTCTACAAGTCGTAATGCTAATCACCATATCCTTTGGTTTTTGTTCACCCGCCTCATAATCTAAAAAACATGACTATGCTTTGTAGAACTTTTAATCATTCCAATCGCTTTCCCGGATCAAATGTTCAACGGTGTGGTTCTATCCCAAATCATGTCAGGGCAGCTCTCAACTGAATGCCTGTCTGATATTTTCAATGAGATTCGATGTGTAAAAATCGAAATTATGGTCGACGTTCTGATATAAGGCGCTCGTAACACATTTCAACATAGGACAACGTATCTTTACAGGCACCTCCAGGATACGCTAGCTGCCGGCGGCGCCCGTAAATTGAAGTGGGATTTCGAACATTGTATGACGTCATGACTCTCAGGAATCAAAACTGTACAACACACTAGAACATTGTCTATACACGTTAGGCTGAAGAGTCTATTCCAGTATTACTTCAAGTTTGCTGCACAACAAATACCCTGTGGGTATTAAGGCTCAAAACTCCAACAATAAGTCAGTTCATTTTTGTAACAGTGGCGACTCATGATTATTTGACTTTGAATTTTTCACTAGGAAATTGTCTGACTTTATTAGAAGATGTATAAGGATATTCCCAACCGTGATTTTATGAAAGAATTTACTGAGGCACCTCTAGTGCCTCCAAAGTGCGGTAAACATGATGCAATTGGTACAGCCACCTCAGCCTATAGACCTACGGCCCGAGTTCGATGGCTGCCGACAACGCAGGGCTTCAACAGAAGTTGTTACCTCCTTCTGCGGCTGCTGTGTTGCCAATGTTTCCACTCAGGGTCACTTATCTATTTTTCCCTTTGTTAGGATAAGGAGTCCATGTAAGGACTGCGCTTCGCCGTACTCCTTCCGCAACGACCTCCCACTGAACGCTGACGACGCCAAGTTCACGGTAAGTTCTCCTTTGAGCGAGGAACTCTTGTAACAGAAACCAATTTCAAACAAAATTAATAATATGAAGAGAGACGTCTTTTGCTGTCCGTCCATGTGTGCGTATCCGTCCTACTGTATCAGTGATGAGGTAGGCAAAAATTATGGAGATCGAGACAGAATCGGGAAATGTCGAGGTCCACCTCCATTAGTGATTGTCTCACAAATACAAAGCAATAGGCCAGATGGGCTCTTTTGAGGGTCGAAATAAGTTTTCGAGAAGACACTCAATTGTAGTTTTTAGAATGCAGCAAAATAAGTAGAATATAGCAATCAATAGAGAGAGACGGAATTTATTTCACTTTACTTAAGGAGCCAAGCTTCCTTGACGTGAATCGGACGGATGTAATTGAAACATTTTTCAAAATACTATAGTGCTGCAGCTATAGGTCTAAGTAAAATTTATTCTTATTTGCACGCTGATTACAATTTTTAGAGGATTCAGTGGTCGGTACCACAAATACCTTCCCATCGTTCCCAGTTATAACCGTCCCGTTCTGTTACTGGGCGAATGTACTTCACCGCTTATTTAGTAACAAACAATGGTTTATGAGAGCCTAACTACGATCATGATGTCTGAGTCTGATCAGCTTATCGTGCGTAAGCGGCGGAAAAGGGAATTTCGTTACAATTATACAGCAAATCATTATCGCCTAGTAACCTAACGGATCGTTGCGGATGAGAAGGAATGAAGGTTGTTTGTGGTACCGATCACCGAATGTGGTAAAGGTTGTGTTGTACGAATTCAAATGCGCAAATAAAATAAAAGGTCGCATAGGCGCAAATGAAAAGTTTTTTTTACTTGTTTCACACGACACTTTGCTGTTTTAAAAAGTAGACCTTCTCAAACTAGCTTTATTTTAATACGCTAATGTCGCCACGTCTGTTGGTCTGTCTGTCTGTCTGTCTGTTTGTCTGTCTGTTTGTCTGTCTGTTTGTCTGTCTGTTTGTCTGTCTGTTTGTCTGTCTGTTTGTCTGTCTGTTTGTCTGTCAGTCTGTCTGCCTGTTTGTCTGTTGGCGTGTTCTTGCGTCCATGAACTGCACCGAGGCCATGCGACCTACTTTGATGGAACTTGCAAATTGTGTTGGGGGTACCATGTGTAGGAAAAGGGTGATTTCGTGGCCGAAGGTATCACCGCAGTCAAGTTATTTGACATTTTTAGTTTAATTCGTAGTTTGGATTTAGACGATTGTACAAAAAAGTTTATTGAGCGCAAGTAGTCAAGCTTGGTCTTATCTTGGATTTCACTCATAGACATCGAGGGACTAATTTCAACGTTGTTCATGATACGTACTCAAACCTCTATTTCCTCAATAAATCCCTGAGGAAATATATTGGTTAAAACTCTCCATAAACCGAGCTCGGAAATTGATTTTTGAAATATTTTTTGTTGCCGCTGAATCACGAATACTGCAACTGGATGTCGAAGAGCTGGCAGTTAACTACTGCAGGAGGAATTGAATTTCGATACCAAAGAAACTGAACTACACGAAGCAATTCTCCACTCCCCGCACCAGCTGATCGAAGTGCTGTTATGTCTCCTGGAATGCACCAATTGAATAGTGTAGTTTGAATGTTCCATTTCCTATATTTTGTTTTAATACTGATCAATTGAAGGATGTCAAATCGAAAATGATAAGCAAGAGCGTGAATACACTAATCTCGATCAAAAATATGAAACAAGAAAACAGTACGTTTTGTCAAGGTTACGGAAAAGGACTGGGTACAGACTCATTCAATAGGGAGTGAAGCGTCTCTTGAAGAATGGATCCAATATTATATCGTTCGAAAAACAAATTAATACTTTGGATCATAGTTACAGTGAATTAGTATGTAAAAGTTGACGTTAAATGGACAGATCAGAGACACTTAACTAGAAAAAAAAATCACGCTCATGCTAAGCAACCCCTGATTTTCATTTGTCCGTTGATTTTGGTCCGTTCGTCAGTTGGCAACACTTTTCCATTACCGTGATTCATCGTCATATTTCAATCAGAAACATTTTGAGGTATAATGCAGAAACATGAACCTTAATAGCTAATACTGATTTTGTTATCTTAATCAGGCCCATCTAAAGGGTTCTTGAAATCGATGCAATTCGCCCATCCCTCTGCATGCATGACTTGGGGCCTTTATGTTCACTTGGGCAGATGGTGCTAACACCTGGTGCTCCATGTCGTGATTTATGCAAGGAAAAGGACAAGACTTATCCACGATGTCATTCAGCCTGGACCAGCTGCTGCTGGGGGTTAAGAATTACTTTGAACGCCATTGCTAGCGATATTTGACTTGGGATATAGCGTGAACTAGCTGCTCGTTGGAGTATAGTAGCGTGCAGTATGCGAAAAAGAGTGCATCTTGAACGCATCAATCGGTGGGTTCTAGATGATGTCACTTCAGTTGTTAGTGGGAGATAAGAATGGCTTCGTAGTCGTGAAACAGCGACAGTTAGCATGAGACTGATAGTGGACCAACTGCCTGGGATGATACAGAGGCTCGCACCATCTGAAAGATGGTGCACCTCAAACGCCCGAAACTGGATGAACATAAAGGAACTGGGCAAAGTTCTGAGGTCGTGTTTGTACCAGCGCTTATTCAGGAGGAATACAATAGTCGAGTTCATGATGAGGTCACTAGGCCATTACACAAAAATTGAAGTATAACTTGTAAGCCTCAATTTTGCTGTAGAGGGGAATTAAAGTAGGGCCCATATTTACTAACAAGACTGTGAATTAAACAAGGGCCCATATTTACTAACAAGACTGTGAATTAAACAAGGGCCCATATTTACTAACAAGACTGTGAATTAAACAAGGGCCCATATTTACTAACAAGACTGTGAATTAAACAAGGGCCCATATATACTAACAAGACTGCGAATTAAACAAGGGCCCATATTTACTAACAGGGCTGCGAATTAAACAAGGGCCCATATTTACTAACAGGACTGCGAATTAAACAAGGGCCCATATATACTAACAAGACTGCGAATTAAACAAGGGCCCATATTTACTAACAAGACTGCGAATTAAACAAGGGCCCATATTTACTAACAAGACTGCGAATTAAACAAGGGCCCATATTTACTAACAAGACTGCGAATTAAACAAGGGCCCATATTTACTAACAAGACTGCGAATTAAACAAGGGCCCATATTTACTAACAAGACTGCGAATTAAACAAGGGCCCA
>SDVV010024148.1:0-12634 GCA_016164225.1 Gammarus roeselii
GTGTATATTGTATGGTGTATGGTGAATGATATATGGCGTATGGTGTATAATGTGTGGTGGATGGCGTATAGTATATGGTGTATAGTGTATGGTGTTGGTGTATGGTATATGTTGTATGATGTATAACGTATGGTGTATGGTTTATGATGTATGGTGTGTGGTGTATGGTGTACGGTGATCGGTGTGTGGTGTGTAGCGTATGGTGTATGGTGTATTGTGTTTGATATCTGATGTATGACGTATTGTGCATGGTGTATGGTATAAGGTGTTTGATGCAGGGTTTATGGTGTTTAGTGTATGACGTAAGGTGAATTGTGTATGGTGAATTGTGTATGGTGAATTGTGTATGGTTTATGGAGCATGGTGCATGGTGGTTGGTGCAGGTTGGTGCATGGTGTATGCTGTGTGGCGTATGGCGTATGACGTGTGGTGAGTGGTACGTGGTATACGGTGTACGGTGAATGGTGTATGATATATGTTGTATATTGTATGGTGTGTGATGTGTGTGGTGAGTAGTGTGGGTGTATGATGTTTGATGTAAGGTGTATGGTGTATCGTGTATGGTGTACACTGTATGGTGTATGATGTATCGTGCATGCCGCATGGTGCATGGTGTATAGTGTATGGCATTGGTGTAGGGTGTATGACGTATGGTGTATGTTTTATGATGTATGGTGTGTGGTGTATGGTGTATGGTGTTTGGTGTATGGTGCATGATGCATGGTGTGTGGTTTATGGTGACTGGTGTATCGTGCATGGTGAATGATGTAGGGTGCATAGTGCATGGTGGTTGGTGCATGGTGAATGCTGGTTGGTGCATGGTGCAAGGTGCGTGATGCATGATGTATGGTGTTTGGCGTGTAGCGTATGGCGTATGATGTGAGGTGTGGGGTGTATGATGTATAGTGTATGGTTCATGATGTATGGTGTTTGGTGTGTGGTGTATAGTTTATGGTGCATGGTGTATGGTGCATGGTGGTTGTTGCATGATGTATGGTGAATGGTGATTAGTGTGTGATGTATGGTGCATAATGGTTGGTGCATGGTGAATGACGTGTGGCGTATGACGTGTGGTGTCTGGCGTGTGGTGTATGGTGTATGATGCATGGTGAATATTGTATGGCATGTGATGTGTGTTGTGTGGTGTATTGTGTAGGTGTATAGTGTATGGTGTTTGGTGTATGGTGTATAGTGCACGGTGCATGATGCATGGGGCATGATGCATTGTGCATGGTGTATGGTGGTTGGTGAATTTCCATGGTGCATGGTGTTTGGTGCATGGTGTACGGTGAATGGTGTGTGGCGTGTGGCGTATGACGTATATTGTATGACGTGTGGTGTGTGGCGTGTGGTATATGATGTACGGTGTACGGTGAATGGTGTATGATATATGTTGTATATTATATGGTGTGTGATGTGTGGTGAGTAGTGTGGGTGTATGATGTATGGTGTAAGGTGTACGGTGTATGGTGTATGATATATGGCGTATATTGTATGGTGTGTGATGTGTGGTGTGTGGTGAGTAGTGTGCATGGTGTTTGATTCATGATGCATGGTGTATGACGGTTGGCGTATGACGTGTGGTGTGTGGCGTACGGTGTTTGGTGTATGGTGTACGGTGTATAGTGTATGATGTATGGTGTAAGATGTATGGTGTATCGTGTATGGTGCATACTGTATGGTGTATGATGTATCGTGCATAGCGCCTGGTGCATGGTGTATGGTGTTGGTGTAGGGTGTATGGTGTATGTTGTGTGACGTATGGTGTATAGGTTATGGTTTTGATGTATGGTGTGTGGTGTTTGGTGTATGGTGCATTGTGCATGATGCATGGCGTGTGGTTTAATGTGACTGGTGCATGGTGTATGGTGCATAGTGCATGGTGAATGATGTATGGTGCATAGTGCATGGTGGTTGGTGCATGGTGAATGTTGGTTGGTGCATGGTGCAAGGTGCGTGATGCATGGTGTATGATGCATGGTGTATGGTGTGTGGCGTGTAGCGTATGGCGTATGACGTGTGGTGTGTGACGTGAGTGTGTGGTTCATGATGTATGGTGTTTGGTGTATGTTGCATGGTGGTTGTTGCATGGTGGTTGTTGCATGGTGTATGGTGTATGACGTGTGGTGTATGACGTGTGGCGTATGACGTGTGGTGTCTGGCGTGTGGTGTATGGTGTATGATGCATGGTGAATATTGTATGGTATGTAATGTGTGTTGTGTGGTGTATGGTGTATAGTGTATGGTATATGGTGTGGTGTGTGGTGTATGATGTACGGTGTATGGCGCATGGTGCATGGTGCACAGTGCATGGTGCACAGTGCATGGTGCACAGTGCATAGTGTGAGATGTATGGTGAATAATGTATGGTATATGGTGAATAGTGTTTGGTGTATGGTGCATGGTGGTTGGTGCATGATGCATGGTGGTTGGTGCATGATGCATGGTGGTTGGTGTGTGGCGTCTGGCGTATGTGTGGTGTGAGGTGTATGATGTATGGTTTATGGTGTACGGTGTCTGGTGCATGGTGTATGGTTCATAATGCTAGTGCATGGTGTGTGGTGTGTGTCGTATGGTGTATGATGCGTGGTGTGTGGTGTATGGTGTACGGTGATCGGTGTGTAGCGTATAGTGTATGGTGTATTGTGTTCGGTATTTGATGTATGACGTATTGTGCATGGAGTATGGTATAAGGTGTTTGATGCAAGGTTTATGGTGTATAGTGTATGACGTATGGTGAATTGTGTATGGTGAATTGTGTATGGTGAACTGTGTATGGTTTATGGAGCATGGTGCATGATGGTTGGTGCATGGTGCATGATGCATGGTGTATGCTGTGTGGCGTGTGGCGTATAGCGTATGACGTGTGGTGAGTGGTATGTGGTGTATGGTGAATGGTGCATAGTGCATGGTAATTGGTGCACGGTGCATGATGCATGGGGAACGATGCATCGTGCATGGTGTATGGTGGTAGGTGCATTTCCATGGTGCATGGTGTTTGGTGCATGGTGTACGGTGTATGGTGTGTGTCGTATATTGTATGACGTGTGGTGTGTGGCGTGTGGTATATGATGTACGGTGTACGGTGAATGGTGTATGATATATGTTGTATATTATATGGTGTGTGATGTGTGGTGTGTGGTGAGTAGTGTGGGTGTATGATGTATGGTGTAAGGTGTATGGTGTAAGGTGTATCGTGTATCGTTCATGGTGTACACTGTATGGTGTATGATGTATCGTGCATGACGCATGGTGTATAGTGTATGGTGTTGGTGTATGTTTTATGATGTATGGTGTTAGGTGTATGGTGTTAGGTATATGGTGCATGGTGTGTGGTTTATGGTGACTGGTGAATGGTGCATGGTGCATGGTGAATGATGTAGGGTGCATAGTACATGGTGGTTGGTGCATGGTGAATGGTGGTTAGTGCATGGTGCAAGGTGCGTGATGCATGGTGCTTGGTGTATGATGCATGATGTATGGTGTTTGGCGTGTAACGTATGGCGTATGATGTGTGGTGTGTGACGTGTGGTGTGGGGTGTATGGTATATGGTTCATGATGTATGGTGTTTGGTGTATGGTTTATGGTGCATGGTACATAGTGTATGGTGTATGGCGCATGGTGGTTGTTGCATGGTGTATGGTGAATGGTGATTAGTGTGTGATGTATGGTGCATAATGGTTGGTGCATGGTGCATGGTGTATGACGTGTGGCGTATGACGTGTGGTGTCTGGCGAGTGGTGTGTGATGTGTGGTGTAAGATGCATGGTGAATATTGTATGGTATGTGATGTGTGTTGTGTGGTGTATTGTGTATGGTGTATAGTGTATGGTGTTTGGTGTATAGTGTATGGTGTTTGGTGTATAGTGTATGGTGTATGGTATATTTTGTGTGGGGTGTGGTGTTAGGTGTACGGTGTATGACGCATGGTGCATGGTGTATGTGTATGGTGTATGATGTATGGTGAATATTGTATGGTATATGGTGAATAGTGTTTGGTGTATGATGCATGGTGGTTGGTGCATGGTGGTTGGTGCATGGTGCATGGTGTGTGGCGTCAGGCGTATGTGTGGTGTATGATGTATGGTTTATGGTGTACGGTGTATGGTGCATGATGAATAGTGTATGGTGTATGGTGCATAGTGCATGGTGTATGGTGAATGATGTATGGTGAATGGTGTATGGTGCATGGTGTGTGTCGTATGGTGTATGATGCGTGGTGTATGGTGTATTGTATTTGGTATTTGATGTATGACGTATTGTGCATGGTGTATGGTATATAGTGTATGATGCAAGGTTCATGGTGTATAGTGTATGACGTATGGTGAATTGTGTATGGTTTATGGAGCATGGTGCATGGTGGTTGGTGCATGGTGCATGTTGCATGGTGTCTGGTGTGTGCCGTGTGGCGCATAGCGTATGACGTGTGGTGAGTGGTACGTGGTGTATGGTGTATGGTGCATAGTGCATGGTGATTGGTGCACGGTGCATGATGTATGGTGCATTGTGCATGGTGTATGGTGTATGTTGTGTGGTGTGTGGCGTATACCTTATGACGTGAGGTGTGTGGAGTGGTGAGTAGTGTGTAGTGTATGGTGTATGATGTGTGGCGTATTGTGTTTGGTATTTGGTGTACGGTGTATAGTGCATGGTGCATGATGTATGGTGTATGATGTATGGTGTATGATGTATGGTGTATATCGTATAGTGTGTGATGTGCGATGTGGTGTGTGGTGCGTAGTGAGGGTGTATGATCTATGGTGTATCGTGTATGGTGTATAATGTATGATGTATCGTGTATGACGCATGGTGCATGGTGTATTGTGTATGGTGTTCGGTGTATGGTGTATGCCATATGGTGCATGGTTTATGATGTATGGTGTGTCGTGTATGGTGCATGGTGCATTGTGTGTGGTGTATGGTGGATGGTGTGTGGTGCATGATGAATGGCGCATGGTGCCTGGGGTATGGTGGTTGTTGCATGGTGTATGGTGAATGGTGATTAGTGTGTGATGTATGGTGCATGATGGTTGGTGCATGGTGCATGGTGTGTGGCGTGTAGCGTATGGCGTATGATGTGTGATGTGTGACGTGACGTGTGTGGTGTGGGGGTGTATGGTTCATGATGTATGGTGTTTGGTGTATGGTTTATGGTACATGGTGTATGGTGTATGGTGCATGGTGTATGGTGAATAGTGATTAGTGTGTGGTGTATAATGGTTGGTGCATGGTGCATGGTGCAAGGTGCATGGTGTATGACGTGTGGCATATAACGTGTGGTGTCTGGCGTGTGGTGTGTGATGTGTAGCGTATGGTGTATGATGCATGGTGAATATTGTATGGTATGTGATGTGTGTTGTGTGGGGTATGGTGTATGGCGCATGGTGCATAATGCATGGTGGTTGGTGCATGGTGTATGGTGCAGGGTGTATGGTGGTTGGTGCATGGTGCATGGTGTATGACGTAGCATATAACGTGTGGTTTGTGATGTGTAGCGTATTGTGAATGATGCATGGTGAATATTGTATGGTATGTGATGTGTGTTGTGTGGTGTATGGTGTATAGTGTGTAGAGTATGGTGTTTAGTGCATGGTGTGTGGTGTATGGTGAATGGTGAATGGTGTATGGTGTATGGTGCATGGTGTATGACGTATGATGTTAGTGTATGATGTATGGTGTATGATGTGTGATGTATTGTGTATGGTGTGTGGTGTATGGTGCATGGTGTGTGGTGTATGGCGTATGGTGTACGGTGAATTGCGATGGTGCATATTGCATGGTGCATGGTGTATGGTGTATGATGTATGGTGTATAGTGTATGATGTATAGTGTATGATGTATGATGTATGATGTATGGTGTATGCTGTATGTTGTATGGTGTGGTGTATGGTGCATGGTGTGTGGTGTATAGTGTACGGTGTATGGCGATGGTGCATGATGAATGTTGTAAGGTGAATGGTGTACGATGTACGGTGAATGGTGCATGATGCATGGTGTGTGACGTGGGGCGTGTGTCGTATGGAGTATGATGTGTGGTGTGAAGTATATGATGTATGGTGTATGATGTATTGTGATGGTGTACGGTGTGTGGAGCATGGTGTCTAGTGTATGGTGTATTAGATTTGGTATTTGGTGTTAGGTGTATGGTGCATGGTGTATGGTGTACGGTGTATGGTTTATGTTGTATGGTATATTGTATGGTGTGCAATGTGTGGTGTGTAGTGTGGGTGTATGATATTTGCTGTATGGTGTATCATGTATGGTGTATGGTGTATAATGTATCGTGTATGGCGCATGGTGTATGATGTAACGTGTATGGTGTATAGTGTATGGTGTTTGGTGTATAGTGTATGGTGTTTGGTGTATAGTGTATGGTGTTTGGTGTATAGTGTATGGTGTTTGGTGTATAGTGTATGATGTAAGGCGTACGGTGTATGGTTTATGATGTATGCTGTGAGGTGTGTGGTGCATGTGCATGACGCATGGTGTGCGGTGTATGGTGCATGGTGAATGATTTATGGTGCATGGTGCAAGGTGGTTGGTGCATGGTGCATAACGGTTGGTGCATAGTGCATGGTGCATGGTATATGGTGTTTGACGTGTGGCGTATGACGTATGACGTGTGGTGTGTGGCGTGGGGTGTATGTGTATGTTTTATGATTTATGGTGTTTGGTGCGTGGTGTATGGTGTACGGTGTATATTGTATGGTGTATGGTGAATGATATATGGCGTATGGTGTATGGTGTATTGTGTTTGGTATCTGATGTATGACGTATTGTGCATGGTGTATGGTATAAGGTGTTTGATGCAGGGTTTATGGTGTTTACTGTATGACGTATGGTGAATTGTGTATGGTGAATTGTGTATGGTTTATGGAGCATGGTGCATGGTGCATGGTGGTTGGTGCATGATGCATGTTGCATGGTGTATGCTGTGTGGCGTATAGCGTATGACGTGTGGTGAGTGGTACGTGGTATACGGTGAATGGTGTATGATATATGTTGTAAATTGTATGGTGTGTGGTGTGTGGTGAGTAGTGTGGGTGTATGATGTATGGTGTAAGGTGTAAGGTGTATCGTGTATGGTGTACACTGTATGGTGTATGATGTATCGTGCATGCCGCATGGTGCATGGTGTATGGTGTATAGCGTATGGTATTGGTGTAGGGTGTATGTTTTATGATGTGTGGTGTATGGTGTTTGGTGTATGGTGCATGATGCATGGTGTGTGGTTTATGGTGACTGGTGTATGGTGCATGGTGAATGATGTAGGGTGCATAGTGCATGGTGGTTGGTGCATGGTGAATGCTGGTTGGTGCATGGTGCAAGGTGCGTGATGCATGATGTATGGTGTTTGGCGTGTAGCGTACAGCGTATGATGTGAGGTGTGGGGTGTATGATGTATAGTGTATGGTTCATGATGTATGGTGTTTGGTGTGTGGTGAATGGTTTATGGTGCATGGTGTATGGTGCATGGTGGTTGTTGCATGGTGCATGGTGAATGGTGATTAGTGTGTGATGTATGGTGCATAATGATTGGTGCATGGTGTATGACGTGTGGCGTATGACGTGTGGCGTGTGGTGTGTGATGTATGGTGCATGATGCATGGTGAATATTGTATGGTATGTGATGTGTGTTGTGTGGTGTATTGTGTAGGTGTATAGTGTATGGTGTACGGTGTATAGTGTATGGTGTATTGTGTATAGTGTATGGTATATTTTGTGTGGTGTGTGGTGTATGGTGTATGATGCATGGTGAATATTGTATGGTATGTGATGTGTGTTGTGTGGTGTATTGTGTATGGTGTATAGTGTATGGTGTTTGGTGTATAGTGTATTGTGTATGGTGTATAGTGTATTGTGTATGGTGTATGGTATATTTCGTGTGGTGTGTGGTGTTAGGTGTACGGTGTATGGCGCATGGTGTATGTGTATGATGTATGGTGAATATTGTATGGTATATGGTGAATAGTGTTTGGTGTATGATGCATGGTGGTTGGTGCATGGTGGTTGGTGCATGGTGGTTGGTGCATGGTGTATGGTGTGTGGCGTCAGGCGTATGTGTGGTGTGTGGTGTATGGCGTATGATTTATGGTGTACGGTGTATGGTGAATGGTGTATAGTGTATGGTGTATGGTGAATGGTGTATGGTGTATGGTGTATGGTTCATGATGCATAGTGCATGGTGTATGGTGCATGGTGTGTGGTGCATGGTGTGTGGTGCATGGTGTGTGTCGTATGGTGTATGATGCGTGTGTGGTGTATGGTGTACGGTGATCGGTGTGTGTTGTGTGGTGTGTAGTGTATGGTGTATTGTGTTTGGTATTTGATGTATGACGTATTGTGCATGGTGTATGGTATATGGTGTATGATGCATGGTTCATGGTGTATAGTGTATGACGTATGGTGACTTGTGTATGGTGAATTGTGTATGGTTTAAGGAGCATGGAGCATGGTGCATGGTGGTTGGTGCATGGTGCATGTTGCATGATGTCTGGTGTGTGGCGTGTGGCGCATAGCGTATGACGTGTGGTGAGTGGTACGTGGTGTATGATGTATGGTGAATGGTGTATGGTGCATAGTGCATGGTGATTGGTGCACGGTGCATGATGCGTGGTGCATGTTGCATTGTGCATGGTGTATGTTGTGTGGTGTGTGGCGTATACCTTATGACGTGAGGTGTGTGGTGTGTAACGTGTGGTGTGTGGTGAGTAGTGAGTAGTGTGTAGTGTATGGTGTATGGCGTATTGTGTTTGGTATTTGGTGTACGGTGTATAGTGCATGGTGCATGATGTATGGTGTATATTGTATTGTGTGTGATGTGTGGTGCGTAGTGAGGGTGTATGATCTATGGTGTATCGTGTATGGTGTATAATGTATGATGTATCGTGTATGACGCATGGTGCATGATGCATGGTGTATTGTGTATGGTGTTCGGTGTATGGTGTATGACATATGGTGTATCATTTATGATGTATGGTGTGTCGTGTATGGTGCATAGTGTGTGGTGTATGGTGTGTGGTGCATGATGAATGACGCATGGTGCATGGTGCAGTGTGGTTGGTGCATGGTGTATGGTGCCTGGTGTATGGTGGTTGTTGCATGGTGTATGGTGATTAGTGTGTGATGTATGATGCATGATGGTTGGTGCATGGTGTGTGGCGTGTAGCGTATGGCGTATGATGTGTGGTGTGTGACGTAGCGTGTGTGGTGTGGGGGTGTATGGTGTATGGTTCATGATGTATGGTGTTTGGTGTATGGTTTATGGTGTATGGTGCATGGTGTATGGTGAATAGTGATTAGTGTGTGGTGTATGGTGTATAATGGTTGGTGCATGGTGCCTGGTGTATGACGTGTGGCATATAACGTGTGGTGTCTGGCGTGTGGTGTGTGATGTGAAGCGTATGGTGTATGATGCATGGTGAATATTGTATGGTATGTGATGTGTGTTGTGTGGTGTTTGGCGTCTGGCGTATGTGTGGTGTGAGGTGTATGATGTATGGTTTATAGTGTACGGTGTACGTTGTATGGCGCATGGTGTATATGGAATGGTTCATGGTGCATAGCGTATGGTGTATGGTGAATAGTGTATGGTGCATGGTGTGTAGCGTGTGGTGTGTCGTATGGTGTATGATGCGTGGTGTGTGGTCTATGGTGTAAGGTGTACGGTGATCGGTGTGTGGTGTGTTGTGTGTAGTGTATGGTGTATTGTGTTTGGCATTTGATGTATGAAGTATTGTGCATGGTGTATGGTATATAGTGTATGATGCATGGTTTATGGTGTATAGTGTATGACCTATGGTGAATTGTGTATGGTGAATTGTGTATGGTTTATGGAGCATGGTGCATGGTGGTTGGTGCATGATGCATGTTGCATGGTGTATGCTGTGTGGCGTACAGCATATGACGTGTGGTGAGTGGTATGCGGTGTATGGTGTATGGTGCATAGTGCATGGTGACTAGTGTATGGTGTATTGTGTATAGTGCATGGTGTATGGTATATTTTGTGTGGTGTGTGGTGTTAGGTGTACGGTGTATGGCGCATGATGTATGTGTATGATGTATGGTGAATATTGTATGATATATGGTGAATAGTGTTTGGTGTATGATGCATGGTGGTTGGTGCATGGTGTATGGTGCATGGTGTATGGTGTGTGGCGTCAGGCGTATGTGTGGTGTATGATTTATGGTGTACGGTGTATGGTGCATAGTGTATAGAGTATAGTGTATGGTGAATGGTGTATGGTGAATGGTGTATGGTGTATGGTTCATGGTGCATAGTGCATGATGTATGGTAAATGGTGCATGGTGTGTGGTGCATGGTGTGTGGTTCATGGTGTGTGGTGTGTGTCGTATGGTGTATGATGCGTGGTGTGGTGTATGGTGTACGGTGATCGGTGTGTGTTGTGTGGTGTGTAGTGTATGGTGTATTGTGTTTGGTATTTGATGTATGACGTATTGTGCATGGTGTATGGTATATGGTGTATGATGCATGGTGTGTAGTGTATGACGTATGGTGATTTGTGTATGGTGAATTGTATATGGTTTATGGAGCATGGAGCATGGTGCATGGTGGTTGGTGCATGTTGTATGGTGTCTGGTGTGTGGCGCATAGCGTATGACGTGTGGTGAGTGGTACGTGGTGTATGATGTATGGTGAATGGTGAATGGTGTATGGTGCATAGTGCATGGTGATTGGTGCACGGTGCATGATGCGTGGTGCATGTTGCATGGGGCATGGTGCATTGTGCATGGTGTATGTTGTGTGGTGTGTGGCGTATACCTTATGACCTGAGGTGTGTGGTGTGTAACGTGTGGTGAGTAGTGAGTAGTGTGTAGTGTATGGTGTATGGCGAATGGTGTATTGTGTTTGGTATTTGGTGTACGGTGTATAGTGCATGGTGCATGATGCATGGTGTATTGTGTACGGTGTTCGGTGTATGGTGTATGGTGTATGATGTATGACATATGGTGTATGTTGCATGGTGGTTGTTGCATGGTGTATGGTGAATGGTGATTAGTGTATGGTGTATGGTGCATGGTGCATGGTGAATGGTGCATGCTGCATGGTGTATGACGTGTGGCGTATGACGTGTGGTGTCTGGCGTGTGGTGTATGATGCATGGTGAATATTGTATGGTATGTAATGTGTGTTGTGTGGTGTATGGTGTATAGTGTATGGTGTATGGTGTGGTGTGTGGTGTATGATGTACGGTGTATGGCGCATGGTGCACAGTGCATGGTGTATGTGCATAGTGTATGATGTATGGTGAATAATGTATGGTATATGGTGAATAGTGTTCGGTGTATGGTGCATGGTGCATGGTGCATGGTGGTTGGTGCATGATGCATGGTGGTTGGTGTGTGGCGTCTGCGTATGTGTGGTGTGAGGTGCATGGTGTATGATGTATGGTTTATGGTGTACGGTGTACGGTGTATGGTGCATGGTGTATGGTTCATAATGCATAGTGCATGGTGTATGGTGTGTCGTATGGTGTATGATGCGTGATGTGTGGTGTATGGTGTACGATGATCGGTGTGTAGCGTATAGTGTATGGTGTATTGTGTTTGGTATTTGATGTATGACGTATTGTGCATGGTGTATGGTATAAGGTGTTTGATGCAAGGTTTATGGTGTATAGTGTATGACGTATGGTGAATTGTGTATGGTGCATGGTGGTTGGTGCATGGTGCATGATGCATGGTGTATGCTGTGTGGCGTATAGCGTATGACGTGTGGTGAGAGGTATGTGGTGTATGGTGCATAGTGCATGGTAATTGGTGCACGGTGCATGGTGCATGATGCATTGTGCATGGTGTATGGTGGTTGGTGCATTTCCATGGTGCATGGTGTACGGTGTGTGGCGTGTGGCGTATGACGTATATCGTATGACGTGTGGTGTGTGGCGTGTGGTATATGATGTACGGTGTACGGTGAATGGTGTATGATATATGTTGTATATTATATGGTGTGTGATGTGTGGTGAGTAGTGCGGGTGTACGATGTATGATGTAAGTTGTATGGTGTAAGGTGTATGGTGTATCGTTTATGGTGTACACTGTATGGTGTATGATGTATCGTGCATGACGCATGGTGTATAGTGTATGGTGTTGGTGTAGGGTGTATGGTGTATGGCGTATGTTTTATGATGTATGGTGTGTGGTGTATGGTGTTAGGTGTATGGTGCATGGTGTGTGGTTTATGGTGACTGGTGAATGGTGTATGGTGCATGGTGAATGATGTAGGGTGGATAGTGCATGGTGGTTGGTGCATGGTGAATGGTGGTTGGTGCATGGTGCAAGGTGCGTGATGCATGGTGCTTGGTGTATGATGCATGATGTATGGTGTTTGGCGTGTAACGTATGGCGTATGATGTGTGGTGTGTGACGTGTGGTGTATGGTGTATGGTATATGGTTCATGATGTATGGTGTTTGGTGTATGGTGCATGGTACATAGTGTATGGTGTATGGCGCATGGTGGTTGTTGCATGGTGTATGGTGAATGGTGATTAGTGTGTGATGTATGGTGCATAATGGTTGGTGCATGGTGTATGACGTGTGGTGTCTGGCGTGTGGTGTCTGGCGTGTGGTGTGTGATGTGTGGTGTATGGTGTATGATGCATGGTGAATAT
>SDVV010024149.1:0-12634 GCA_016164225.1 Gammarus roeselii
TATATATAGGCCAATTGACATGAAGAAATCTCGCATAATACGAGACTTATTTTTCCTTGAACGCTCCATTATCAAAAATTGACTTTTTCAATTCCATGATTACGTGTATTTTACAATTTACCTTTCATTCGCGACAAGGACAGCTTCTAAAACTTTGTCCAGAAGGCAGTCTTTGAGGCACGTCGGGTATCATCTGTGCTTGGTGTCACGTAATGAGTCCTGTCCCAACCTCTGGTATGAGTTGCCCTCAGAGCCGTTAAATGTTGGAGAGACTTGTAACAAGTCTCTCTCTTTTCTTCATATCATTGACCGACCTTCCATTCCATTCGATCGTGACATTTGCCGGTCATGCTGCATGAATGGGCACCAGACCAGGAATGCAGTGCTAGAAGTGGGAAGCCGACGAACTACACAGTCTACCAACGCCAGCCACTACCTGTGTAAACATGTGTCACCAGCTACTACCTGTGTAAACATGTGTCACCAGCCACTACCTGTGTAGACATGTGTCACCAGCCACTACCTGTGTAAACATGTATCACCAGCCACTACATGTGTGGCATGCGTGTCCTGACCCTGGTATCTCAGCCCCTTCCATATGTCTCTGACCTTTGCATGTCTCCAAATCGTGTTCAATTCTCTGACCAGAGTGTAAGTCAATTTGACCGCACCGAGGTCAGAAAACCTTCGTATCTGCCTGAAAATCTAGATTGCATGTAGCTTCCCATGGGTGCCTATACGTGAGCACGTGTACCCTTCTGAATGCTTCCCATGAGTGCCTAAACGTGAACACGTGTACCCTTCTGTATGCTTCCAATGGGTGCCTATACGTGAAAAAAGTGTATTCTCCTGTATGTTTGTGAGGACCCATTAGAATGTGTCTTTACGTGAACACGTGTACCCTTCTGTATGTTTGTGAGGACCCATTAGAATGTGTCTATACTTGAACACGTGTACCCTTCTGTATGATTGTGAGGACCCATTAGAATGTGTCTATACGTGAACACGTGTACTCTTCTGTATGCTTGTGAGGACCCATTAGAATGTGTCTATACGTGAACACGTGTACCCTTCTGTATGTTTGTGAGGACCCATTAGAATTTCTTCCATAACCCATTAATGATTGTGTTTTAAATATCTCAAAAAATTACTTACGCTGCAACCCCTGCGAAGTGGCTTACTGAGACACGTCAAAGCTCCGGCGGAGAGGAGTCTCTCTTTCTAATCTAATCATGTATAATGTCTCGAAACAATTAGTCACAAACATCCTTACTTAACACATGAATTTAGGATATGACTAATGGTCTATGTTTAACATGTGTTGAATTTTGTTTCCGCATTTCTACTTTTGTTAAATAATGTGTAATGTTTTAAATGATTCGTGCTCGTTGAAAGTATTTTATTGCCTTTTTCTACTGGTAAATATCAACAAAGTTATGTTTATTTTTTATGTTTTGCATGTCCCTCTTTCACCGGTCCCCGACAAAAGAGGTTTAGAACTCCGAATGCTCAGCACATATCATTGAATTACGACTAAATTAAATGATGCCGACACGTGTTCAGTTTTATTTTGCACCGATTATAAAGCCTGAAAAAATATCATAATTTTGTTTTATTTCTCGACGAATGTTCATGGAATTTTAGTAGTCTTCAAAACCTTGATAAATCAAAGAAATCCATGACATTCAATAGTATTTATTGTGCTTTAATATTTGAAAGACAAAGGGTCTCAAACTTTGTCTCATATTTTGAGCAAAGACTCCTCAAGACTGGATTCGATACTTCAAAGTCAGCTCATCTTCCCGTTTTAAATTCCTCCTTCAATTTGTAAGTCCTTCCCTTTTTGAGCGCATCAAAGTGTGCATGGGCGTGGTCAGGGAAGAGCCGCGACCACCCCTCCTGCTTCCCCATCCCTTGAGGTCTAAAGATCTGAAAGATTGCATTGGAAAAATTTCCAATAGTCAGCTTATGTGACAGCCCACTCATTGAATATTAGAAAATCCCGAGGCTAAACCAGCTGCTTGTTCAGTCTCTGTGACTCTTTCTCGTCTACACCTATTGAGCTGAAGACTGGTTTAGTCTCTGAGACTCGTATACACCTATTGAACTGAAGACTGGTTTAATCTCCGAGACTCTTTCTCTTAAGCACCCATTGAACTGAAGACTGGTTTACTCTCTGAGACTCTCGTATACACCTATTGAGCTAAAGACTGGTTTAGTCTCTGAGACTATCGTATACATCTATTGAGCTGAAGCCTGGTTTAGTCTCTGAGACTCTCGCATACATCTATTGAGCTGAAGACTGGTTTAGTCTCTGAGACTCTCGTATACATCTATTGAGCTGAAGACTGGCTTAGTCTCTGAGACTCTCGTATACATCTATTGAGCTGAAGCCGGGTTTAGTCTCTGAGACTCTCGCATACATCTATTGAGCTGAAGACTGGTTTAGTCTCTGAGACTCTCGTATACATCTATTGAGCTGAAGCCGGGTTTAGTCTCTGAGACTCTCGCATACATCTATTGAGCTGATGACTGGTTTAGTCTCAGGGACTTTTTCTCGTAAACCCCCTATTGAATTGAAGACTACATATCTTTACCCCTTACTTCCCGGCAGATACTATAATGTTGTTCTAAAAACTTGAATTATTTCCTTCTTGCAAATATAACAATATTAGTGTCATCATGCGTTTGGATACTATGTGACTGCAGGTCTAAGCTGAGTGACTGAAGGTCTAGGCTAAGTGACTGCAGGTCTAGGCTGAGTGACTGCAGGTTTTGGCTGAGTGACTGCAGGTCTAGGCTGAGTTACTGCAGGTCTAGGCTAAGTGACTGCAGGTCTAGGCTGAGTGACTGCAGGTCTAGGCTGAGTGACTGCAGGTCTTGGCTTAGTAACGTCATCTCAATGTCCTTGTTTGGAGCTCGTCCGCCGTAATGGATACTCTCACCAGGTGGCAGCACCACCTGTCGTAATGGATCCTCTCACCAGGTGACAGCACCACCTGTCGTAATGGATCCTCTCACCAGGTGACAGCACCACCTGTCGCAATGTATTTTCTCACTTGGTGGCAGCACCACCTGTCATAATGGATTCTCTCACCAGGTGGCAGCACCACCTGTCGTATTAAATCCATGCTAACCATAGCCCAGTAAATCTTCATTACCAGGAGTTACCACAATTCAATGTATTATTTACTTGTTCGGATATTCGACCTTGCCTATCAAATGCGGCGAAAAGTAGTGGTGCTGAGTTTAAAGCTCCTAAGAATGTATGGCATCTTCGATGTGACGTCATCGAGATACACACTCAATTTTCAGCCAGTAAACATCTCACAAGCCCAGTAAACATTTTGACCTTCAATAAAGCCGAATTATAACGTAAACTTGCGCTCGCACGCATGAACAGTCCGTCAAGTGTAGATGCAGCATGCATCACCCTGAGGATGCTTAGAATCACCCAGAAGGCGCTTAGAATCATCACCCTGAGGACGCTTTGAATCATCTCCCTGAGGGCGTTTAGAATCCCCATGAGGGCGTTTAGAATCATCACCATGAGGGCGCTTAGAATCATCATCCAGAGGGCGCTTACAATCATCATCCAGAGGGTGCTTAGAATCCCCATTAGGGTGTTTAGAATCATCACCCTGAGGGCGCTTAGAATCATCACCCTGAGGGCGCTTAGAGTCACCGTGAGGCCGCTTAGAACCATCACCCTGAGGGCGGTTAGAATCATCATTATGATGGCACTTAGAATCATCACCCAGAAGGCGCTTAGAATCATCACCCTAAGAGCGTTTAGAATCACTCTGAGGGCGCTTAGAATCACCCAGAGGGTGCTTAGAATCATCATCCTGAGGGCGTTTAGTATCATCACCCAGAGGGCGTTTAGAATCTTCACCCAGAGGTTGTTTCGAATTATCTCCCAGCAGGTGCTTTAAATCATCACCCAGAGGGCGCTTAGAATCATCACCCAGAGGGTGCTTCTAGTCCCCCAGAGGGCGCTCGTCGAATCATCACCCAGAGGGCGCTTCGAATCACCACCCATATAGCCTCCCTCTCACTTTTTTTTAATAGGCCTCAACCACTATTCTTTTCAGTGCATCGTTCATCAGTAAAATTTAGAATCGAAAATCCAACATTATTGAATTGCGTTATGAGAGAGCCTAATTTAGATCAATAGAAGTGGTATTGACGAGGAATGCTCTGTGAGTGTGGACTGGACATCCAAGATTACATGTGGACTGGCGTCCAATACATTTTGGATAAGCAGTCCATCAGCCCTAGGCCTTGTGACTCCCCATTACTTAGCATGTCATAGTACTTGAGAAAAAACTTGTAAAAGGAAGTCACACGTTTCCCCGCTAATGACTGTGGCATATAACCACATTAAAACTACCTATTTGATAGAGGGGGATATTTATTGGGCAATGCAGCAGAACAACCTAGTGATTACATTTCCAGCAAATCCTAACCATATCATTATAGTTTAGTTGTCCCGTTGCCACCGTGGCGTCGATTGCTGTGTCGTTCAGCGATTCAACCCTATGAGGTGTCCTCGTTCCCTGAAGGCATATGAGGGCAGAACTGAGTTGGGAGAAACTGAGTCGGCATCGCAGCCAGGCAGTCTCAGTACTTTTTGGCTATGATCTGTGTTCAACGAGAAACCCTGCAAATTTGCGATAAAAAAGCATGGCATTCTGATCCGGATGACATCCCTCCCGAAGTTGAAAATATCAACGGAGTAAAACTTCCCATTTGGACTTGGAGTATTCTATCATTGAACGCTCGTCGTTTTTCAGATTCGTGCTGACGATGAGTTGCCAGTAGACTCTTGTGTCAGTAGGACGGAGCAACTGGGTGAAATACCCTTACGTCAGAGAATGCTCTTTGTCTACAGACCCAAAATCCACAAGCACTGATGCCATCTTTTGCCTCGGAGCTCACGTTTGATGACCGAAGACGGGAGTTCTCACCTGTGAGGGGGGCTAGAATTGGCTCGGATCTAACATCGTGACACTTCATTCAACCTTTCCTTACTTGTGTCACGAATATTATTGTGGCGTAGAGTAACGAAGCCACCGTTTTTACACATCATAGCATTGATTTACTGGAAAACTTTCAACACATGCACATGGCTCTGGTAGCCCATCCATGTTGAGCTTGTATCTCAACAGGACTGCAACGCGAAATTCTTGCTTGCTGAGAGTAAATCCTTTGTCAGCAACTGGCAGGGAAGTCAACCAGTTTGACGTTCGTTTCTTTCGGCAACATTCAATCGTTTTAATTTCCTCACAACCCTAAGTAGAATCAATCCTAACTGATTCCAATATACTTTCGAGTCGTGTATCAAGTTTGTTTGCTCGCATCTGGGATGTGTTCTTTAGTGTAGCTTTGGTTGACTCGGCAGTAGAAGAATGATTGTTATTCTGCACCACGATATCTTCTACCGAGGAACTGGTAATAGTCACCGAGTTGTGGCACTCATCCTCAGAAATTTATGTAGGGTTCACTAATCCCATGCCCGCCAGACAAGCAGGCCTCCTACTTCTTTCTTCGAATTACCACTAGCTAAAAACACCTACTCCGCTAAGATCATTAGTGGCTGCATTGGGAACGCTGGCATGGTGTTTCCATGCTCCTCTTTACTTCCTTAGCCTGATTAGAACTATTGTCTGTTCCTGATCGTTTCCAGATCTGGGCTAACAATAATCAGCGTTGAGTAAGAGTTGTCTGCGATGATTTTGCAAGTGTTTTGACCAACAGTTCCTCCCTAAGTCCGGTTGAGCTTTTTTTTTATAGCATACAGCGCAACAGCAGCACATAAAACGTTTTTTGCCCTTGATGCGCGGTGTTTGTCACGAAGTCATCAGGCTTCAGCTCACCAGGAGTACCCAATGGGGACATCTGGAAATCGGGATTCATCTCATTTCCTTATTCTGAGCAGATTCATCAGCTTGCCCTCCCTGCATTCTTTCGTCCCCACTTCCAGTTTATCAAGCGCCTTTTCAGCAATATCATTGAAGAATACACTTGAAAGCTTCAACAGGGGTCTTAGATTCAGCAGATTGGGTGCACCCTCTTAAAAATTAATCTAATAATCTCCAGTTGCATTTCGGTTTTCATAATACCCCTCTAATTAACTGGTAAATGAATTGAAACGTTTTATCGTAGCTATGGATAAATGATTGTCAAGTCAAGTTTTAATGCCAGGTAGCCGGTGCGGCTACCTGGCGTACGGAATAAACTTGGCATGCGATCTCAGAGGCGCAAGAGCCTGACAAAACTCGTCTATCACGTAAGATCAAAGACAATAAACTCCAGTTTCGATTTATTCAAGTTGAAGCGCTCTCTGGTGAGTGGACCTAGTGTTGTTATATTTATATATTATATTTATATATTTATATTTACACGTATTTCTTCTCAAAATAGCTCTCAACTGAAATGGAACGTCGTATCTTTGCTACGGAGAAGTTCACGGAAAATCGACTTTTAATTTAATAGGGGCGTTGGTGCTGTTATCTCGTGGATAAAATTAAATCGACCGGCGAACTCAAAATAAATGATTTTGCAAGAGCCTGCGCGTCTTGGTTTAGTTTATTCTCTTTGGTGATGTGAGACATACCGTTAAAAAATAACTAAAATGGAAGCACTCTGTGATGCATGAATTCCCGCGGATGCAATGTTTGTAAATAGAAAATATTGTACCCATTTTGGTTTTAATATATTTTTCTTCGGCTAAGGCGATTATAGATTCTTTGATCCTGACATCTTGGTGTAGTTAATGTATTCGTTCATCTATATTATAATACGTTAATGCTCTCACGTCTATTTGTCTGTCTGTATGTGTGTTTGTGCGACAAAAGAATATCGAATTCTCGTGGCCGAAGGTATCACCGCTGTCTTATTATTTGACATTTTTCGTTCGGATTCGTAGCTAGATGTGGAACAATTGTTAAGAAAAGTTTATTGAACAAAAATTATAGGGCTTGGTTCAACTTGAGTTACAATTATTAACCTCGAGAAGCGAACTTCAAAGGTGCTCATGATACGTGCTCAAAACCTCTCTTTATTCTGTAAATCCATTGCGACTATTTGTTAGGACCAAGCAAGGATTCATGAGCTCATCGAGAAGGCAAAAATTGATTTACGCAATCAAAATAATTCCTCTGTATCAATTCTAGGCAACTGGACGAAGAATAGCGGGTTATTGGAATCGTTCAATAAGGCCTGTAGAAGAATGGCTCCGAGATTATTTTCCTAAAAATAGCAATAATACTTTTTATCTTGGTTACAGTGAAGTACAGAGTAATGAGTAGCTTCAATAAGACAGATGGTGCTGCCACCAGCTGCATACGAGCCTGAGGAATATACACCAAATACCGAAAACGAAAGGGTAAGAATAAATGCACGGGTCACATAAACTTGGATGCGCAAGAGGTTCATTGAGTGCGTGAGAGGTAGGGGACAAAGGCACGTATGCAATATTTAGCATGATGTATTATGGTCCTATAGGGCTATTTGACGGGACCATGAGTGAAGCAGGATGTTCGGCGAGTTAATGTGCTGGTGGGTAACTTGACCGGCACGATGGGGGTCCATAAGGAATAGGAGTGTTGGGTTTGAGATTTGTTGACATTCCTTATTAGAAACATTTTGCAAAATTGTTGAATAAATGATTGACAATTTGTGTTCATTTACTTAAACAACAACATAAAATTTCAGTTTATACACGTGACTCAACACCGTGAAATGTTCAATGGCACTGCTAGTTGTTATTTAATGATAGTATATATTCCTTCCTACTGTTACGTGTTTATCAACCAATCATTCAATCATATTCATTATGCAACACTCTCTTTGAAAACTCAAAAGTATCATGTCCACACGTCCTTGTCACGGATTGCTTCGATGTCTATGTTACGGATTACATGTAGTTTTTTATTCCAGAAACACAAGAAAACTTTTATTTATTTGTTGATGGAACCCTTCATTTGATCCCATACGGGTTGGAACTTCATTGCATGGTCATGATTTAATTCCACTGGGCTTCTTCACTATTTAAACACAGCATAACTTTTTAAAGATGTATTTGTTTTCATTTGAAGAAGTTTTCACATAATTTTGAAAGCCTCGTCAAAAAATTGTCTAATTTCGAAGTTGTTAGCTGACCCGAAATTAATTTTTTATTAAGATATGTGCACTCAAATCCGTGTGAAATAAATAACGTCAGAATTTGGTGAAGCGGTAGTAGAAACTTTTATAACTTATACCAAGACAAATGTTCCGTTTCTCGAACAAAATAATATATGGTTTGGAGGGAATGTTATCTTTTTGTTCAACAAAACACCCTGGACCTGAATATTAGGGATATTTCCCTGACGCGTGTGTTCACACGTTCACTGACGTGTGTGTTCACACGTTCCCTGACGTGTGTGTTCACACGTTCCTTGACGTGTGTGTTCACACGTTCCCTGACGTGTGTGTTCATACGTTCCCTGACGTGTGTGTTCACACATTTGCTGACGTGTGTGTTCACATGTTCCCTGACGTGTGTATTCACACGTTCCCTGACGTGTGGGTTCACTCTTTCACTTACATGTGTGTTCACATGTTCCCCAACGTGTGTGTTCACGTGCTCCCTGACGTGTGTGTTCACACGTTCCTTGACGTGTGTGATCACATGTTCCCTGACGTGTGTGTTCACACGTTCCCTGACGTGTGTGTTCACACGTTCCTTGACGCGTGTGTTCACACGTTCCCTGACATGTGTGTTCACACGTTCCCTGACGTGTGTGTTCACACGTTCCTTGACGTGTGTGTTCACACGTTCCCTGACGTGTGTGTTCACACGTTCCCTGACGTGTATGTTCACACGTTCACTGACGTGTGTGTTCACATGTTCACTGACGTGTGTTCACATGTTCCCTGACGTGTGTGTTCACACGTTCCCTCTGTTTTGCCACCGTTTATTTGCAGCGTCACAGGGCTTCTGATATTTTTCCTTGTATTTGGACAGCTCCACCACCAGTTCCTGAAGTGTTTTGCAAGCATTTGGTGCAGGGTCTGTCCAAAGGCGTCATAAATTCAAATTTCATCTCGCCTGTACTGCCCCGATCGAAAGATGAAATATTCATGGCGGACATTGAGATCGCTTGACTACTGCGCCATCTGTTGGGAGTAGAGTGACTGCGCCACCTGTTGGGAGTAGAGTGACTGCGCCATCTGTTGGGAGTAGAGTGACTGCGCCACCTGTTGGGAGTAGATTAGAGTTGAAGCACCTATGATACGTTGGGCACTGTGTGTGCTAAAGTTGACTGTAGCCACAGTCGCTACTGCACTTGACAGTAACAACTGTTGCCGCTACAGTTGACCGTGGCCACTGTTGCCGCTACAGTTGACTGTGGCCACTGTTACCGCTACAGTTGACTGTGGCCACTGTTGCCTCTACAGTTGACTGTGGCCACTGTCGCCGCTACAGTTCACAGTGGCCACTGTCGCCGCTACAGTTCACAGTGGCCACTATCGCCGCTACGGTTGACTGTGACCACTGTCGCCGCTACGGTTGTCTGTGGCCACTGTTGCCGCTACGGTTGACTGTGGCTACTGTCGCCGCTACGGTTGACTGTAGCCCCTGTTGCCGCTACGGTTGACTGTGGCCACTGTTACTGCTACAGTTGACTGTGACTACTGTCGCCGCTACGGTTGATTGAGGCCACTGTCGCCGCTACAGTTCACAGAGGCCACTGTTGCCGCTACAGTTCAAAGTGGCCACTGTCGCTGCTACGGTTGACTGTGGCCACTGTCGCCGCTACGTTTGACTGTGGCTACTGTCGCCGCTGCAGTTGAATGTAGCCCCTGTCGCCGCTACGGTTGACTGTGGCCACTGTCGCCACTTCGGCTGACTGTGATTACTGTCGCCGCTACGGTTGACTGTGGCCACTGTTGCCGCTACGGTTGACTGTGGCCACTGTCGCCGCTACGTTTGGCTGTGGCCACTGTCGCCACTACAATTGACTGTGGAATCTGTCGCCGCTACGGTTGATTGTGGCCACTGTCGCCAATACGGTTGACTGTGATTACTGTCGCCGCTACGGTTGACTGTGGCCACTGTCGCCGCTACGGTTGAATGTGGCTACTGTTGCCGCTACGGTTGACTGTGACTACTGTCGCCGCTACGGTTGAATGTGGCTACTGTTGCCGCTACGGTTGACTGTGGCTACTGTCGCCGCTACGGTTGACTGTGACTACTGTCGCCGCTACGGTTGACTGTGACTACAGTCGCCGCTACGGTTGACTGTGGCCACTGTCGCCGCTACGGTTGACTGTGGCCACTGTCGCCGCTACGGTTGAATGTGACTACTGTTGCCGCTACGGTTGACTGTGACTACTGTCGCCGCTACGGTCGACTGTGACTACTGTCGCCGCTACGGTTGACTGTGGTCACTGTCACCGCAATATTTAATTGTAGTCTATCTACCCCAACCTTCTTTGAGGTATTCTCTAACCCAACCTCTCTCGCCCAGTCTACCCTCTATCTAAACCTCTCTTGCCTTATCGACATCATCGTCACTAACCTAGATCCCTTGTCTTGTGGCCACCTCCTAACCCAGCTTCCATTGCCTAACTGCTACCTGCTGACCCAACCTTCCACGCCAAGTTTGCCATCCTCCAGCTCTAATTCTCTTGCCTAGTTGCTACCCTCTAACTCAGCCTCCCTTCCCTACTCGTTACTCTCTAACCCAACCTCCCTTGCCTAATCGCTACTCTCTAACACAACCTCCCTTGCCTAATCGCAACACTCTAATCCAACCTCCCTTGCCTAGTCGCTCCCCTCTAGCCCAGTCTCCCGTGCTTAGCTACTTCTCTCTAGATCAACCTCCCTTGCCTTGCCACTACCCTCTTTCCCAACCTCCCCTGCCGATCACCAGCTACTTACCTCAATTGCTATGTCGCCAGGGACTGATAAATTCAATCCGCGACTAAAACACACACACGCGCATACGTTTTCTTGTGGCGGCGAAGCGTTCGCTCGCTCTTTTAAATCGATCGAAATTATCCTCACGAGTATCGGGGTCACTGCGACATGCGAGAGTGAACTACTACCTGGGGGAAATGGTGAGCGAAACGCGAGGACACTATACCCTCTGTTTTACCCATGGGTGGAAGGGGATGGCGTCAGCCCCCCAGGCGTCATTAGGCCTCCCTCTAAGGGATGGCTGCAGTTGATGCAAGGAATATTTTAAAATAGTTGCCCAGAACGCTAATACCTCTTTATTGGAGGCATTTAATGTTCGTTTGAGGCGTGCGACGCACGAATGACGCACCTGCGTGCCATCGTCGCAGGTGGGTGTCTACCATTAGAACAAAAAGTATTTTCCAAATTGAAGAGCATGTGGAGACAAGCTATACTCATCCAGGTGATAACTTCACTCAATTATTATTTTACGTGCTTATATTATTATTTTACGTACCCCATGTACTTGTTATTTTCTACACACATGTCATTCTTTATTTATCCACCCTAAGTGTTTCTTATTTTTCAACCCCGCGTGTCACTGGTTTTCCCAACGCTATGAAGTCGAAATGATTTTTTTTGTTAAAATATACATTTTCTATAAGTGCACAGATGATACTTTAGTAAATAATATTCCGCTCCATGTAATCCGAACCAGTGGCCCTTAGAGATTGGCTGTGACGAATTCAAATTGAACTCTCGTTTTCATTAATTCAAGTAGCGTAGTTGACAATGAAGTTACATGTCATATGCTTAGGAATTTATTTTTTTCCTAAAAATTGAAAACCCATTGCCAGACGATGGAAATAAATGATCTAATAATTACACCACTCGGTCCTGGGTAGGGAACATTGTTTTACACAGTGCTTTATTACACCACTCGGTCCTGGGTAGGGAACATTGTTTTGCACAGTGCTTTATTACACCGCTCGGTCCTGGGTAGGGAACATTGTTTTGCACAGTGCTTTATTACACCGCTCGGTCCTGGGTAGGGAACATTGTTTTGCACAGTGCTTTATTACACCGCTCGGTCCTGGGTAGGGAACATTGTTTTGCACAGTGCTTTATTACACCGCTCGGTCCTGGGTAGGGAACATTGTTTTGCACAGTGCTTTATTACACCGCTCGGTCCTGGGTAGGGAACATTGTTTTGCACAGTGCTTTATTACACCGCTCGGTCCTGGGTAGGGAACATTGTTTTGCACAGTGCTTTATTACACCGCTCGGTCCTGGGTAGGGAACATTGTTTTGCACAGTGCTTTATTACACCGCTCGGTCCTGGGTAGGGAACATTGTTTTGACTGCCACTTCAGTGAAAAGTTGGGAGTTTGTTGATGGAGTTCGTGGAGGCAATATGCGCACGAGGTGCCCACCACACAACGTGTCCTTCAATATGTGCACGAGGCGCCCACCACACAACGTATCATTCAATATGCGCACGAGGTGCCCACCACACAACGTCTCCTTCAATATGCGCACGAGGTGCCCTCCAGATAACGTATCATTCAATATGCGCACGAGGTGCCCACCACACAACGTATCCTTCAATATGCACCCGAGGTGTCCACCACACAACGTGTCCTTCAATATGCGCACGAGGTGCCCTCCAGACAACGTATCATT
>SDVV010024150.1:0-12634 GCA_016164225.1 Gammarus roeselii
GTTTTGCCGTATCTGTGAAAAAAAAAATCGTCTAAAAAGTGGTTAGTTACTCCCAACGCTTTTGCCCTTTTACTTTCAGTCAGAGTTCTGAGTCAGAAAATCATTTAAGGATAATTACAACTCTCACACTTTCTCCATCGTCGAAAACGTCATTCTTATAAAACTACAATTCTCACACTTCCTCTATCACTCGAAAACGTCCTTCTTAGAAAACATAACGTATTTAAAGTGTGGCAGCATATCTCTAACAATTTTATTTTGCGTCAAAACATTTCTGGCTAAAACTATTACTGGCGTCGTATTATATATCACCTTACTATCTATACTGCATTTGGAAAATTTTAACACATGCTTCTTTATTCAATCTTACGCAGATAATTCAGTCGACCCGAGCGCCAGTTTTTTCGACCACGCCCAACATCCGCTCATGTTGGAGAGGTTTGGTGAGATAACTCAAGCCGCTTTCATGTAGAAAATCTCATGCAAAAACATGTGTCATTGATCAGGTCGAGCATTGACATCGCCCGACCGTGTTGCTACATTCCATGTCTAAAAAGTAGTCACATCCTATGTTCCAAATTTTCGTAAAAGCTCGATGTCCCAACTGTTTTCAGATATACAAAAATACATGGTTATTTATTAGTCTCTTGGATTGTATTCTATGTCTCTCCTGACTTTTGAATAACTTGTTTAGCATGGCATTGCTTCCCTTTCGTTTGAATTGCATAAAATATTGGTAGTTCAAATACAATGTATCATTTTCCGTCGAATGATGCCAGAATCTATTTACTGTCCAGCAAAACCTTTGGGCTGGGTAAACTGAATCAGAAAATATGTTAGTACTCTGTGCTCGGGGGAACCACATGTTTCCAAATAATAGATGGCTTCACTGAGCTACTCAAGCTCTTTGTTGGTTACTAAATTCCAAATCTGAAATGCAAGGCTCATGCTGTATTTCAAAGCCGTCTCCTGCATTACACAGGTGCATGTCTGATGACGCGGCATCAGCTGAATTACACATGGGTCAGTTGGAGGATCCAATGTCAATATAAATTTTCGTTACAGGCTTGCCCAATTTATTTCAGAGGATTGTAGTACATGAATACCATAGTTCTGTTTTTTTGAAGGAAACCAGGGTGCAACATTGTGAAATTAGTCAGCTGTTTTCACTCCACCAGCTGTTCTTGATGAAGGGAAACTTTAATAACTCTTCAATTCGCCGGATAGTTTTCTGATGTAAGCTTTGAAAGAGATTCGTTTATTGTTACCAACATCCCCGGAAATGATATATCCAATCAAAAACTCTTGAGTGGTATGCCTTTTATTTTTCGTCCTTTCACCCGTCTTCTCGTTGAGTTTTTATGACAAAATCATAATAGACTGTGGACGAGACGTTTTCTATGAACACGAGCGCTTTCTTCGTCGTTCATTCACCAGCGAATAAACTTGTCTGATGGGGTGACTCAGTGCCCCTTAAGAGCTTTTGTTCGGGAAGAACAGGCAAAGAAACAACGGCTCCCTTCTAGATATAGTCGAGTAAAGTTTGAATGAGACGCAATGTTGCAATTATGACCCAGAATGTACGTGGTTCGCAGTGAAGGTGAAGTAGAATGTTCATGAACGCTCACAAACTTGGTCGAGAACTGACATCGCCCGACCGTGTATGAACGGAATTATTTCGAATGGTGGTAAAACAAGGGATGTTTACCAATTGATTAACGAACACATTTACGTATGCTGTTCCAACGAGCCGCCAATTGGTGGTTTGTGAGTTAATTTAAGTCCAGGGGCTAATAATTGAGAGCGGTTCATTAAGGCAAACCTAATTCGTTCGGTCTACTTGCATTTTTTTCTTCTCTTATTTCCTTTCGGGCTGCTGCTGCAATCCAATTATCTGTTTACCGATAACTTCTTTCCCCATTTGAAGGCAGGCTGGGGCCAATGCACGGGCACATATCCAAAAGTGATTGCGGAGTTAGTGATAAAAATTTGCATTTAGACCTTTGCTGTGAATTCCTTTATATTTTCGTCTCACGATAGTGCCCTTTCATTTTAGCTACGCCCCCCTTCAAAACAAAAAAAAAGCTATTCAGTTTGGTTCTAGATCAGAATCAGTATACATTGTGTAAAAATGTCTGCTTCCGTCATCAATTTATGACACACTGACTTCAATTTGATAAAATTAAATGCCCATCCACTCGTTCAGTCCATCATTTGTGTAACATGTCGTTCTCGAATAATAGGCATTCGAAAAGCAGAGGGCATCCAGGCATTTATTTCTTAGTGGTGCGAATAATTCTTCCCAGGGAGTCCCATTCTAGGTTGAAAGGTTGAAAGGTCGATTGAAAGGATTTATCCTGCATTCCCTCCTCTACTGCTGAAGATAACGGAGCATTTGAATATCATTAAGTTAAAAGAAATGACTGGAATGAGAAATGTTGCGGTAATACGATTGCCATGTGTTTGTTTTACAAGCCTTGGGCTACAGGGTACAGAGCTGTCGATTATCAAACTCCTCCAAAATATCTCATGTGTACAAACTTTATTAACGGTGCTCAGGCAAATTGATATCAACTCACAGACAGAGATTTCTGGTGTAAATCTTGTTCATCAACATCTGCATGAATCTGAAGAGCTCATTGCGTTTGCAGAATAAGAAATGGAAATAATTAGAAGAACTCAGTTTATTGGCAGTTTGAATCGTTAACGTACTTTTCTTCCCTTCTGTGCTCCATCGAAACTAAGAGTCAGCGATTTGCCGTCTCCTGAAAAAAAAATCCCACTTGTATAATCAGAATCAATACTGGCTTGTAATATATCATTAGTTAGCTACTGAACAAACTTATAATCTATAAAAGATCATTCTAATCATGTGCTCATAACGGGTAACTTGACCTCAAATATATAAAATCATCTGTGAGAAATTCCTCAGCTCTGCTGTGACGTGCCAGGTTGAAACAACTTTGCTGGAACAATGGAGTCACGCGGAGAACTGTTTAATGTAACATTATTCGGGTTGAAAATATAGTCTAATCTTCACAGATCCTTCAAATTAGATCAAAATGAAACATCAACTGCCCGTCATTCAGGCCGCCTTATTTAGATAGCATGTAATAAGTTTACCTTGTTTGTTTTCTTGCTTTCCCCCAATTTAGAGATGAATGTTTCTGATTTTTTTTGTTCACATTCTTGTTAAGAATTTACCATTCTTCGTTCGAACGTTCCAATTGTTTTTAAATCATCATCGAGCCGGAAAATGCGAGCTTCAATTTGTTGTGGAAAGAAAAGGATAAGGAAAACGCTTGCACTTCTTGAGGACAAAAGCGTTTCGTTGATGATCTTGTCACAAAATGTGAAACATTGGAATCAATGTAGATGTTTTAGAACACGACACAGACACAGGGGAAATACGATTATCTATGTTGATGCAAACTTTCCCATCCCCGTTTCGTAGAGATCTAATGCCTCTTATCTAGAGTCAGAGCAAAGAGCAATATGGAGCCGCTCTTGTTCTAATAGAATTGTTAACGAAAGGTTCTCTCCCACGATTTCATGATGTGAAGCTTTGTTTGTGTCGTGCAAACTGGCATTAGTGATGGTAGGGGACTAAATTACTTTAACTTCAATTTCAAAACGTCTTCACTCTAAATACTGCTTGTCGTATTTCGTGATAGGAGCCAATATACAGTGGATTTGGAATTTTAAATATGCTGCTTCAGTATCAGTATAGGAATGGCTTCCATGTGTATGTGTGGGAACATTTCGTACATCTGTAATAATGGCTTTGTTTATTTTATCAGTATCGCATGTGGCTGACACAAACGGAATGATCCCATGCTCCACATCCCCATATTATACCAGACGACCGTGTCGCATCACTGCATCCAATAAGGGGCGATCATTTTTTTCAGAATCAATGCAGAGATGTGATGGATACAGCCCACATACAGTGGAATGGACTGAAGAGTCCATTGAAGCAGTATTCCAGAATTGAATTTGCAGTAGAACTAGCCCAGCCTTGAAGAGGTGCCAATCGTTCATGGGCTGCAGAATGCTGAAGGCTCTAGCGGAGGTTGTTGCCACCTTGCCGGCATAGTCCTAACGCCACATTTTCTTAGAAAGGGGGCGGATTAGTCTCCCAGTGTTCGTCGATGCGGTTTATAAAGGCGTTTACATTGTTACTGTCAACCACAACATGTGGTAAACGGTTAAAAATTGTTAGTGTCTTGATTGGAAAAATATTCTCGGCCACTGATGTTCTGAATGGTTTTAGCTGCAGGTTTTGCCCATTATTTCTGTTTGTTGGGTTATAATCCCGGTCAAAGAGGTCTTCCGGGCTAGCTCTACTAAACCCGTTCAGGTATATTAAGGTTTCTATTAACTGACCTCTAAGTCATCTTCTTCCAAGTGATTTAAGTGCACGTACGTCGAGCCTTTGCGGATATGTCTTATTTCTCAGTTTCGGAATCATTTTCGTTGATCGATGCTGAACACGTTCCATAATTTTAATATCCTCTCATAGGTGAGGAGACCAAAATTGTACTGCAAATTCCACTAAAGGCTTTACGAGTGAAGTATATAATGGAAGTACGATGTCCCTGGACTTGTACTGGAAGTTTCTGGATTTAAAGCCAAGGAGTCTATTGCATTTTTTTGTAGCAAGCTTTCACTTGGCATTTCCACTTGAGATCTTTGGTTATTAATATTCCAAGGTCTCGTTGTCGGTCGAATTCGGTCCTATGCTGGTCTGTCATTACGTAAGAGAAATTGAGATTTTTTTGTTTGATGTGCATAACAGACCAGTGCACTAGTTTATTAAGATCACTTTGGATAGTTAAGCGATCTTGCTCAAAGTCCGCTTTGTGGCAGAGTTTGGTATCATCACCAAATTTTGATAACTTGCTAACGCAGTGTCGAGGTCATTTATATAGATTATAAAGGCAAGGGGCCCAAGAACACTGCCCTGGGATACTCTTCATGTTACCGTAGTCACTCGATTCACTACCATAAATGTTTTTTTTTTGCTGCCCGACCTAGTTCCTTTGTCAAGGGTTTTCCTCGGTAGCTTCACGAATCGTTGCTCCTTAATTTGCTTGTTTTGGTCACGTGTTTGGTCTTCCCGTTCATTTTTTGGATGACGTCGTTTCCCGATTCTCTTCCTCTGCTCATCATGGACTGTTTCCTGTTGTGATATTTTCTCCATTGCATTTATGAGTACGATGTCGAACCGCGTCTTGCCGCACGCATTGAGATGCCTTCCATCACTTTGGAATAGTTCCTGTCTCTCTTCAAAACCATGTATTCTATTTACATTAGCTACCTTTTCCACAGCACGATTTAAGTACTTAATCCTGTCATGAATATTCCTTGTGACGTTCATCCTTGGCAAAATGCCGGTAATGATGCCATTATTACTTGTTATACTTTTTGTTGCTTCCATAAGGTTTTTGTATTTATCATAAAGCGCTTCTGAGCGCAATAATTGCTGCGGATTATTAACTTGCTAGTTGTATGCACTGCAACACATCCTTCTGCTGGGGAGTAACCCACAGAAGTAAAATACAATCATTTGTTTCATGTCTGCTCTGGGCCCAGAGGCCCGCCACACTGGCTGTTGGGCGCAGACGCTTTGTTCGGGATTTCCAGTTTGTGATCATATACAAATGTTTCATGTCGAGTTCCCATGCACAACTCTTTACGTTTGTTTGTGCACGTGATTCACATGTATCAAAAAACAAAAGTCTTTGACTATTTGATCATGTGCAGTCACAAATCATCTGCTTATTAAACTTGTTGTCGCTTTGAAACAGCATGACTTGCCGATGATTTTTTCTCTCAGAGCGTCCCGCATGACGTAGACGACATTGAGTATTCATATGACACTTACTCGCAATTCAAGAAGATCAGATCCTTTGATGTTGAGCACTAGCACTCGGCAGTATTTAGTGAAGATGTTTGCGAATATCTTTCATTGAGTGTGGTTTTCTTAAATGGGTGGGTCTAAGACTGAGAGTTTATTTTTTCCTTCAACATATCTTTCATCAGTTGACTGAAATCGCTTTATTTAAATTCGTGAATGGGTTTCACTCATATATTTAAGATTGTGGAAGCATTGCTATGAACGCATGCATTAACAGGGAAAATAGATCATTTGGATTACAATAATTTAGCATGAAAAATGTTGCGGAATTTAAATTACTTTTTTTTTTTGTAATTTGGAAGCACACTTTTCTTTCACAGTTTTCATCGGTTGTTTGTGTTCGGTTATATTACAAACTAATTCCAACAGGTTGTTTGTTAATGGGTTGAGGCGGAGCGTCGGCCGCGTAGACGAGGAGGTGCAGGAACGACGAGGAAGTTCATCTCTCTGTTATGAGGAGCTAACAGTAACCTTAGGCGAGCAGCAAAACAAACAAATCTGGTGGCAATGGAAGTGAAATTTAGTTGTCATAGTCGTCATCGCTTGTCAGAGGTGCCACTCATTTCGATTATTGAGGGCTTGAGCGTCTGGCATGCCATACGTCAGCTCGATTAAATGTATGAAGTTGATAGAAATGTACGATGAATGAAGTATTGTGTCGCGGTTAAGATTAAATTGTAGCATTTACCTTACACAAAAATCCAAATGATTATTTCTGTTAATTCTAAAATACAGATATCAACATGCAAGACACTAAATAATTTCATTTCATAATTATCTCTCTTTGTTTGTAATAATTTCCTATCACGACCCGAAAGAGGGACTATGATCCGCATGCAGAAAGTTAGGGTGGAAAAGGTTTGAGAGAAGGGTCTGTGAGAAAATTCTTTCGACTACTGGGAAGTTTCCTAATCAGGGAAGATACGTAAAGTAGCGAAATGAAAGTTGTGAATGGTTAGTCTGTCACGGGGAAATGCCAACAAGTAACTGATTTTTACATAAATGGGGGCAACAACGTTAAATATGAACACGGTTTCTAATTTATTTTTTATAATAAGATTTTCATGACGTGGTAATGTATGAAGAGCATTTTTCATTCATGTTTTCTGCTTACTTTTAATCTTTACACTGCCTTATTTTCCTATTATCGTTACGAATATTGCATGTTTGGACCACATTGACGATAAAAAGGAAACTTAGATATTAAGTCCTAAATATGATGTTATGTCCATCATTGTGTTCAATCGTGTTTGTTGCTTCAACAACATACTGTATAATGAGGATTTGAATGTTTTTAAAATCGTGCTCAAAACAACTCATAATTATCATAAACATTTATTTCGTAAATACCATTTTTAATTGTTAAGCGTAAAATTTTGTGAAAACCTTATGACATGTTGACAAGAACCAATGAGTAACTGCAGCCCTGACGTGCAATATGAAGTCGCCATGTTGGCTTATAATAGGTTCCTAAGATTGCATTGGGCCCATTTGATCCTGAACGTTTCTGTATATACTTCTGTTAATACGAATTGCATTGGCTCATCACAGTCCGTGATAACGAAGTCAAAAAGTATCACTGCGATGCGCATCAAAGTCTGCTCTTAACAACAGGACGATATTTCATTATAGGATTCAAACAATACTTTCGCAAGTGCGTGAGATCACAGACGAAGGAAGTGCTTTGAATGCTAATTGACGTACCTGTTGTTGTAAGTTCTCAGTTGTGAAGAACTTACTAAATTATTGTGATGTTGCGTTGTTGTGTTTTTGTTCTCCTCAGCAGGTTGAGGTTCGACATTATCCAAAAGTTCTGAGCAAATTGATTTTTTAGAATGCAGTTTTTTTTTAGAATGTAGTTTTTTTTAGAGCTCTCTAAGTGTATGATGTTAAAAAACTAGTCACCTTCAGTCAATCCTATGAGCGACCAAATGCTAAAGAAGCAAGTGTTTTATTCCGTTGGTAATTTATGTCATCGAGGGACAATTTTATAGAAGTGGAATGAACCATTTCACAGAAATGGTCGAAAGAAATCTTGTTAATGAACAGAAGAGTTCTGAGCTCTCAATAGTTTTATGTAATTGATTGTTCCAGGACAAATTAAAATGCTTCCGCGCAATGGAGTTAGTGCGCGGTAAAATACGCATATCGCATTCAATTTCAGCAAACAATTCCGCCGCTCTGTTTGAATGCCTCACTTCTCTACCCCAAACAATGCCCAAACTTCCTTGCCTTGTTCTCGGGGAGTATTCCAGTTGCCGTGAGGCGTTATTTATTTGAAGATTGAACCCGTGCCTTATGGCAGTTAAATAGCATGGCTTCGTTAGCAGACAAAATTCGACGTATTTTTTATCAAATGTTCATTTAGTTTTGCTGACGAAGACGAAAAATGTCTTTGGTAGGATGAACAGATATGATAGTATTTTCTACGTTGAAGTACATTACAGTTGCTTAAGTTGCCTATATGTTTTCCTATCAACGACATTCATATAATTATTTACATATTAATGGCCCGAAGTGACTGATATTCTCATACAGTAAATCATATTTTTATGCTTGCAAGACGGAACGTTGAAATATTGTCATGGCTAAATAACGCCCAACATATCAACGGACATTAAATTACTTCACTCAATGTACATACTATGTGCTAACCAATCATTATACATCTTACTGCTATAAAGCAGTTTGCACTGTGTGGAAATCAAGCTTTCAAACACCAGCGACAAATGACAAGCTGTGCAGAAGGAAAGTGGCGAGTTTTCCTGCACCATTTTAGATTCTTATATTATTAGTTACCCAGATTCTAAATTTTAGCAGCAATAAGTATTAAAAAGAGAGTAGTAGGCCTGTGTTGAGGAAATGTAACAAATCTGCAAGTTACTTTAATTTCGAAGACAATACGTTAGTATTTGCGATTATTTGTTCGATTATCTTCTCCTAAAAAAATTACCCATGCACCTTCCTCCATCCTTCTCCTTTCTCCTTTCGAGTGCATGGCGAAGATTTTTGTCACTCATTTGACCAGCTGAGGTTTTGGCGTGAAATGCATCATCGGATTGATGTCTTGGCGCGAAAATGCATCATCAAACTGATGTTCTGACGTGAGTTGCATCATCAGACTGATGCTTTGGGGTTAAAAATCATCATCAGACTGATGTTTTGTCGTGAAATGAATCATCAGGCTGATGTTTGGCGTGAAATGCATGATCAGACTGTGGTTTTTGACGTGAAATGCATCATCAGACTGATGCTTTGGCGTGAAATGCATCATCAGACTGTGGTTTTTGACGTGAAATGCATGATCAGACTGATGTTTTGACATGAAAATGCATCATGAAACTGATGTTCTGGCGTGAGTTGCATCATCAGACTGATGTTTTGGCGTGAAGATACATCATCAGAATATTGCAACAAAGACGGTTGAACCAATTCTTACTTTTATTTGGTAGGCATTTTGATAGCAGGGGGACTGTTAGGAGACAAGAAGCAACGTTATAAAAACTGGGGATTGATAGTTGAAGGATGATTGACGTGACGTATTGGTTGAGAATTATCATGGACGACTATAAATCGATTCAAACACTATCACCTCCTGTCTTCATTTTGTTATTACAATTCTTCAGTCACTCGTCCCCGATCTCTTCACATTGATCAGGGTAACCAATATCTAACAATAGCAGTTGTCCGCTTTCTGGCAGGTTGAGGTTTGACATTATCCAAAAGTTCTGAGCAAATTGATTGTTTTCTGGTGATTGATCCTGCCTTAAGTTAGAAGTGTACTTCTAACCTATGACAGGATCAGTCCCCAAACCTCTTTTGGTGATTGATCCTGCTTTAAGTTACGAGTGTACTCGTAACTCATGTCAGTTTTATGATTAGAGCTAACGGTCCGTGAAGCCGCCGTTGACGGAGCCATCTTTGTCAACACACAGCAAACTTTGAGAACAAGTTATGGAGCACCAGTCTGAGCACCCAGTCTGACATCGATTATCTAGAAGTGATGTGGTGGAGTTTCTCCATTCAGACCCTGAGAACGACAGGTAAAATTACTGATTTTATATGTGTGCAGAGTAGACACTGCAAATATATCAAACAAATCCATCACTCTGCAGATCGAGTACAGATCTCCTTCAGCCTGCGGCCGATTGCTTGTCCAACGAAAGGGTAATTGATTGTTGTCTCTTCGTTTTGAGGATGTGGTAACCCAACTACGTATTACCTGCAGCGTCAGTGACCACGGATCATTCGAACTAATTTAAAAAAATCTGTCAACTTTTGTTGCAGGAAATCGCGTGTCATATAAATTTACGAAATGAATTCAAAAGACAATGTCCAATAGTCTGTTATTCAACACAGATTCGATTGTTTTCAGAACCAGCACTGTTTTGCTGCGATAGGCAATACATAAATTGAGTAAATCTTTATCGAGCGTTTACAGTGAGTGAACCCTTTTGCACTAAAAGGATCAGAATTGTTTGTGTGTGGGATTATGGGAATGAGTGCAAGGATCGTCTTGCTATCTTCCACTTTCTTAATAAGAAAGTTAGGCGGCTGTGTAGCTTTTTTTTCGGTAAAATTCGTTTTATAAATGTACTTGTTCGAATCACTGGACTGCAGACTTTTTTTTTCGATTTATCTTGATTGAATCATTTGTTGAAAATATTTAGCAGCATTCCGATTGGAAAATTCCTTCAAGGTGCTATGCATAAGAAAAATAGTTGTACGCCAAGTGAGATCAATTACTGCAGTTATATGAAAATTCCATGTTTTTCTTCTTCAATTCATATTTCTTAATAGGAAGTCACTAGTGGTCGCTGTCACTAGGTACATTTATGTGTTTGGTTTTTGCTTTACCTGCTGTTGAAGAGAGGTCTTTCCTTCCTCAAGGAGTAGGGAAGGAGGCCAACCAGCTCCATCGATACAATTTCTCACAAGGCCCTCTGCCGGGAGAGAGATGAATGCCATCCTCTGAAAATGAGAAGGCACGAAGGATAGACACAAGGCGAGCTGACATTGATATGCGTTTTATAGGAATCTTAAAAATGAAAATCAAAGTTTTTTCCTCAGTTTACTTGTTGCATCGACTCATCCGCCAAAGATACTCCGACCGCGCAAAATCTCTCGTCGTATATAAGCTCCTTGTATAGTCGAATAGGTAATAAGGACTGGATATTGTGTGGTTGGGATTTCACGGATATTTCGTTATTGCCAAGTGTCAATAGTGGGAAGAAGCATCTATTGTAGTGACTGAAACAAGCGTATTTTTGTCCAAACATTTATTAATTTACAATTTAATATATATGTAATATCATTCATTTCATTAGGGAGAAACCGTTTCATCCACGAGTCTACTCTCGCTTCATCGTAAGTGTTCTTCGTCACAAAGACGACCCTTGTGGAATTTTGTATTTGTATTACAACAAATTTTCTTTGAATTTACAGATCATCTTCGAAGTATCAAACACAGCTAAAATTATCCGTTTTGGAGACAACAAGGCCATAACAATTTTCACATATTTTAATAATCAGAGAGAAACAGAAGAATGTTAGGAGGAAAAGAACTAATAAAGGAGAGCGACTATAATGTGTCAGGCAAACAGCAAACAGGTTCCGGCACTCATGAATGAAGCAAACATTGTTTTGAGTAAAACGTCAGCAGAGGATGCTTGAGTTAAAGGTTATGAAATGTTATTACGTAGCTATTCACAACAGCGTGGTGGACTAATTAAGGCTGAGCTGTGAATCTATAGTTCTTTGTAATGCAACTAAGGTGTTGTCATTTTCCAACTATAGTTTGTTATAATAAGTAAATTACACTTCTCGTTATTGCTGAGGTGAAGAATTGAAATACTTCACGGACACCCTGCACAAGACTGGAGTGATCAGACCACGACTGTTTATTCTCGTTTCTGTTTGGTTCATTTCATGACTTTAAAATGGTAATAATTAATGGGTCACAATTATTAAAACAATTGATTGTCAAATGATTTGCCACATGTAAATTTGTTGAAATTACTAAGTACCTATAACTGAAATTACTATGTCTTCAATATTTTAAACGAGCCTTGTATGCTTTTAACTTGAAACCTTTTTGGGTGTTTGAAGCACCTCATCTCATTGGATCAACACTTGAGGGCTGCACCATGTCCAGATGACACCTTCCAAACGCGTCAACATGAACAAAACATGTTCTGAAGTGCATTGTTCATTTCTAAATTTCATTCCCGCGGGCTTAAATCAGGCACGACTAATGTTGAACATGTGTTAACATCCAAATTGTTCGAGGATGAACAATGAAATCATAATTTCCTGATGATGTGCAACTCACTGTCAGAAAGTATCATTGGCATCGGTCACCATCGGTAGGTAATATAACCAGGAAGACGTCATATCGAGTGTTACAGTTCGACCAATCAACTTTTGTGCCCGAAATGCATTAGAAAATCTCCGTCCAATCGGTCTAAATAATCTCAATCGATTCGATTATAAAAAAATTCGTTCCGCTCATAAATGAATTTTTGAGTCCCTGAATATTACGGAAAATCGATCCAATTAGGTTTTGTAATAATAACAACAATCGTTTTAGGTTAGCTAGTGCGCGCACCGAATTTATGCTGCTGCATATTTTGTCATAATACCAAATTAGGAATGATATATCTATGTAATGCAAGATGAAAAACCTACGTATGCCAATATGAATTTTGTATATAT
>SDVV010024151.1:0-12634 GCA_016164225.1 Gammarus roeselii
ACCGGCCGGACCCTTTAGCACAAAAGGGCTAAGTGGTGTGAATGTGAGCGTGTGAGGGTGTGAGGTGCGCCTTGCCGTCGGCCACCCCCCTTTCTGGGGGATGCGGCCTAGTGTCTGTATCTGTATCTGTATCTCATTGTATTGTCTAGCTAGGTCCTCACCAGTAAAAAGTTTTGGTTCTTATACAAATGATCTAGCTGGGCACCTTAATTTTTCCTTCAATAGCTACAAATATATCATTGGTACGAATACTTACCAATGAAATTGCTGGCCGATGCATCTCACTCGATTGCTATGAGAATACAATTCCAATACAAATGTCATGAAGCAGCGACAGGACCCTTCCCCCTTTCTCATGGATGGTCGAACTGGTTATTTCAGGCGTATTGGCAGCAAGACCGTGAAGGTGACGGCTGCCCGCCCTCGTGCGCGCACTACTGGCGGAGGCAGCGGAGGTGGAGGAGGCGGTGGAGGTGGAGGAGGCAGTGGAGGTGGAGGGGGTGGGGGTCGTGGACGAGGGTTTGGAGACCTGCGCTGCTACCAGTGTGGCGAACTTGGCCATTTCTCCCGCAACTGCACCGACACAAAGTTTGGATACAAGCGCCCTCCTACACCACCAGGGTTAGTTTTGTCGCTGTCTCTGTAACTTTAAGAATCAACTTCGGTGTACGTTGTTCCTACAATAGGTCTCTTCTCTTTTTGGTTGTTTGCTGTAATATTGGACTGCCTGCTTCAAAATGACGAGGGAAGAGATTTTTGAGTGTTTCTTTTCGTGGGGCTACTGGAGCGGGATCACCAGCCTCTTCTGCAAGGCCATACATACATTGCTTGTGGCATTTTGCACGCACTAGTTATATCAATGGTTCTTGTTGAAAGTAATAATTTTAATCTGTCTTCAATTATGGCCAATGGTTTGTTATATTTTATCTTTTATCAATTGTCATTACAGTTCTGGATTGCTTGTTTTGAAATCAGTTGATCGTTGTTCTGAAATGATTTATGAACATAGACATTTCCTTAGTAATACATGGCGCATCAGAGCTTGTTCAAATATCTGAGGTCGATTTTTTATTACTTGGGACAAAAAAAAAAGACTGCAAGAGTCGCATACAGAATATTGCAGTGATTAATATGTCACGGATCAATCAGAGCTGCTGTTTGCGATGTACTCAAATGCTAGAAAGATGATGCCATCAGGTTATTTTCCTCAACATCCGTCTCTATGCTGGTACGGCCATCTCTCCCGTCTGACTCATCGCTCAAACGTCTGCCTGTTTACCAATGAATCTACTAGTCAGTCAGGTTGTTCATAGCTACTTGAAGAATGATGAGGATTCTGTGCCAAATCAAATTGCAGTAAGTCTGAATTCTTGCGAGTTCTCAGTGATTTAAGACCTTGTGAATTGTTCTTAAAGTGTTTTGTGTGACTGGGGAACTAAGCACAGATTTCATTGTTCATTTAATTTAACTACTGAATCTTTTGATAAGTCCGCATTGGGAGCCTAATGATGAGAGTCTATGTCTGGTTATGGTAGTACGTACTCTGAATTATTTATTTTATACGATCAGCAAAGATCTGATGAATGTTCTCTTTTATGTTTGTTATGGGCAGTGATACTTGGAGGTAACTATCACTTACCTACTGTCAAGGGTTATTATTTAAGACTTGTTTGTCATGTACTATATTTCATAGTTTTACTTCAACGAGCGATTTGTTTATTAATTTTAAGCACGCTGTCGTGGCTGTGAAGTCCGACTCCTCCACTGCTCTAACAAGTTACTAGTATACTATTGTGTCCTCCTGTCACCATAGGCTGTGTTATGGTATGGTATTGTGTTGGTTTGGGTGGTGATGATGGTGGTGGGTGGTAGTGATGGTGCCACCACACTCTGTCGTCTGCCTCACCACTCGCACGCGCGCCGCTTGCCCTCCTCTCTCGCCTCCCATTCGAGGGCTTCACGGTGAGTGATCCACGATACTCCTCTCCGGCTGACGTCACCCTCTCTCAAACACGCTGCAACTGATACTCTACTCCAGCTCTCTTTCTCGAACACCGTTATGGTTCTCTCTTATGGTCATTCAGATAGCCTGCCAATTGGCCGCGAGTTATGTGATGTTCATGCTGCGATCAACTTTGATGTGTGTTGCAGATTAATCAGTTTATGGAAGAATAATATGTAGCTACCTATCATAATGCTACCGGCTTGAAAAATTATAATTCTATACTGTGCAATTTAATTGTATTACTTGCGTCATTCACTCTTGATTTATAGAGTACTAATCTTACCTAATTATTCATACTATCGTATATTGATGGTGGGGACAAAGGTATCTTAGGTACTGAATCATTGTAGTTATATCACAGATTGATATATATACTAGCTCCATCAATTTATTTTGTTATCAATTGGTTTATATAACACCGATCTATCCTTCCCCATATTCGTCAAACAACATGAATCAATCAAGAAATTTGTGAATCAAAACATAACTTCATAATTTTTATAAATTTATTGGACATTCAGTTTCAAATGCTTTTCCAGCTTCCTAAAATGCTCTTTTCCATCATTGTCAAGTCTTTGAAGAACAATTCGGGAAATAAAAGATACAACGGCCATCAGGATGTAGGAATTCATTAAATCTAACGTTTTGGTTACTATACTGCAACCATCTTCAGAGTAAAGCAGGTTTGGAAGAAAATAAAAAGAAGGGTAAATCAAATTGAAAATGATTCAGAACTTGGCTCGAATTCTATCTATATAAATTTGATTTTTTTTACATTTCTTGACATTTAACATTTATGAAAGGATTCAATCATCTGATTGCAATTGCTTCCGCTATTCTCAATTCTAATCCATCAGAAAACACATACATGATCGCGAAACAGTCAGTTATGATATTGGGGACGGGAGATTGGTGATCTTCAGTGAAGTGCCGGTGGATGTTGCTATTGCTGTAGCGCTGTTGCTTGCTTCTACCCTCCAAAGTGCAAGTGGTGTGTCCGATGTACGAGGCATTACAGCCATCAACTCTGCGGGCACTTCTCCTAAGTGAAAATAAAGCATCGAATCCAAAATTCTAAAGACTATATGTGGACGACATCATCACAGATACAGACACTAGGCCGCATCCCCCAGAAAGGGGGGTGCGCAACTCACACCCTCATACGCTCACACTCACACAACTTAGCCCTTTTGTGCTAAAGGGTCCGGCCGGGACATCATCACAATCTTTGAAAATAAATCTCACCTTAACTGGTTCGAAATTAAACTTCATTGTAACTCTGTTCTTCATTTCACCCATGAAGAATCTTCTAACAACCAATTTCATTTTTTGGACATTTTCTTCGATATTCAACCCGATGGAAACCTAACAACGGCAGTCTACATTAAACCGACATATAATGGTACCTACTCGAACTTGAACTCGTGCTCTCCCTTAAATTACAAGAAATCTATCAGAAAAACGCTTGTCACTAGAGCACTGAATTATTCATCAAGTTTTGCCTTCTTTTCACTCTGAAATAAAACAACTCAAACAATCTTTCGTCAACTGCCAGTATCCTCTAGCTACTGTCGAACGCGTCGTCAAACATACCTTGGAAAAATTCAATGCTGAAAGCAGTAAAAATTTAATAAATATTTCGAAAATAAATTACTTTGCTCAACTTACCAACCTTTCGACCATCAAACAAGATCAAAAACTACTGAGAAGCATTCTACGAGATCATGTAAAACCATCCGATGACCATAAAATCGTTACATTAACTGGATTTTACAAACCATACGAACTCTCTTCTTTATTCTCAACCAGACCACGAAAAATGAGCGCAGGAAAGACGCAGGTGGTGACCCGATTCACGTGCCCAGTTGATGGCTGTAATGCCTCGTACATTGGACACACAACTTGCACTTGGGAGCGTAGAAGCAAGCAACCCCGCAACAGCAATAGCAACATCCACCGGCACTTCACTGAAGGTCACCAATCTCCCGTCCCCAATATCATAACTGTTTCGCGATCATGTGTGCTTTTCTGATAGATTAGAATTGAGAATAGCAGAAGCAATTGCAATGAGACAGTTGAATCCTTTCATAAATGTTGAATATCAAGAAATGTCAATTTTTAAAAAATTATATAGATAGAATTCTAGCCAAGTTCTGAATCATTTTTCAATTTGATTTACCCTTTTTATTTTCTTCCAGACCTGCTTTACTCTGAAGATGGTTGCAGTATAGTAACAGAAACGTTAGATTAAATGAATTCCTACATCCTGATGGCCGTTGTGTCTTTTATTTCCCAAATTGTTCTTCAAAGACTTGACAACGATGGAAAAGAGCATTTTAGGAAACTGGAAAAGCATTTGACACTAAATGTTGGAATTGAGTCCGATTTACTGTTCCTGAACATTTATTGGAAAAATCTATGAGATTAGCACCCTTTAATAACTACAACTGTCTAATATGAATTGATAATCACAATTATTTCATTACCTTCCTCTGTTCTAATGAAAAACTTACTTGACTCTGTTTTCAATATATAATCGATTGTTGAAGTACATACATTTATATTTACTGTTTACACCAAAGTCTTGAGACCTGCTTCATTGAAACCATCACAATTTTCCTATCTTTATCCTTGCATTAGGTCATTATTTGAGCCTAACATTTTTCTAGCATCATTCACTATAATGCATTGATTGAAGCTTGGTCGGTCAAACATAGGTTTGTGTGGGCCCAAGCATCGTGCAAATTGATGCAACATCAGAGATCTTGATACAACACTATTGGAAAAAAGCTGTCAGAACATGTAGTTTGGTCAAACCATAGGTTTGTGTGTGCCCAAGTATCATGCAGATATCTGCAACATAATAGATCTCGATACAATACTAATGTGCAGAATCTGCCGAACCTGTATATAAATGATAACGTAAATGCATATTGGTCTCAATCAGTCTCATTCCAGGAGGTCTGCAAGGCAACACTAGGTAGTAAAGAATAAACTTCTTATATTTTCTAGGTGGGGGTGAACCATAGGTTTCACCCTCACATTATGAAGGGGAGATCTGGAGACAGCTATGCCCTTATGTGAGGTACTCGTAGGTGTTAGTTAAGTTTTACAAAAACGAGTAAAATTAACTCTATTTCTTGTCAATAAAACTTAATTCTGTTTGATGGAAGAGACATTTATTTCTTGAGAGGAGGTATAAAGTTGTTGAGTCGATCAAAACTGTCAATTAATCTTCTTTTACACATTGCCTCTCCCTCTTCCAACACCAACAAGAATGGTATTTAGGAAAAATTTAAGAAGGACATGGACTTGGCACTGTAATCCAATATAGAAAAATGTAACAAGCATGAGCTTCTCTGATCTTGAACCTATCTGACGTTCTCCCGTGGCGGCAAATGTTTGTTTGCGTTGACCAAACAGCTTCTATGGGATATGATAAAGCTAGAAGCAAGAGACAGCACCCTGACATCTAGAGTGATCATGAATTCTAGATGTATCAATCAAACTAGGCTGCTTTGGATTCCCATTTCACCTAAGTAGCTTGTAATGGAAGGGCCTGACAGGAGAGGTATGGCTTCTGTTAAATTTAGTTACAAGAGGGTATAGTAACTAGCAGCAACTGCTCTGAAAGGTCACCCAACATTAAAGCAGTGTTCATGGCAGGTTGTGGTGATGGTGGTGATGTGGTCAAAGTGTGTAGTGTTGCCGCTACGTCCGACACCCTCTACTTCTGCGATGGTATATGGGCGGCACCGCATAGTGATGGGGGTGGTGATGGTGGTAGCTGATGATGGTGCTCCTGCTGCCACTACTTCTGCTGCCTCTGCTGCCGTCAGGATGTTGCTACCACACCTTGTGTACTACCCTTGATCCTGATATTAATTACTAGGGATATTAATGCTATCAATAATAATTAAGATCATCTGCCTGTATCCCATGCAGATCTGTTTATCCTAGCTTTATCCGTGCTATAACTTCTCGATCGCCTAGTTAACCCCAGCTCCCATTCTTATTTTGGTGGGTTGCAAGTCTTACATGCTATTAGACAGCGAGGCTGTTTCTAAGTATCGGCTACTTTTCTCAGGTATAAAGTCTCAAACGTTGCAGCTTGCTCATAGTATCCTTGGGTTGTCTACACTGGATTGTAATTTTTTGAAGTATATTGTGCATTTGCTGGCAAAATACATTTCAAAAGAATCACTAAAACCATTACCAGAAATAAATCCGCATCTGCCATTTTACAAATTTTCAATCGTGATTTATTATTGACCTAATTTATTGCTTGAATGCCTTCTAGTTATAGACCCAGTAACCAACCATATGATGTATAAGGTGCTAATACTGGATTTCAATTACTCAATCTGATGAGTCACCTAATGTCCATAATAATTTTTCCATTATTTTCATGAGTGTAATTTTTAAAATGTGTGACATTGAGAATTGTTTACCTAATTTGTAATTGCAACCAAATTATCTTCAAAGGTCCACATGCACTTCCTTCAACTCTTCTTAGCCACAATCATAATTTAACTTATCTTTAAAGGTGGAGATAATTTCATGCAATTAATAGTTTATTTATCATCGTGTCAAGTTCTACTCCTGCCTGGAATATATCCAACTAACATTACCTTCACAACAGCAATAGTTGCTTAATTATTCTGTATACAGAAACTTTCAGCTGCATCTTTTCGTGTTGAATACCACACAGATATGAAAAAAAATAGGTTTTGCTACTTCTCAGTACATAAATATACTATTTGTATACAGATGAACCATTTGTATATAAATGAAGCTGAAACTCTTAGAGCAGATATACTATTTGTATACAGATGAACCATTTGTATATAAATGAAGCTGAAACTCTTAGAGCAGAGTTAATGACTCCTGGTTAATGATCAGCACTAATGTTTCCTTTGCAAGAACTACTTGAAACATTCTTTTATGTAATCATCCATCACTGATGTTAATTTTTCGTTGGAAACATATCAATATATCATCGTTGCTTACAGAGCATGACCCAAATGGGAATAATATTATATAAGCTTATTGTTTAGATGGGTTCACCAGCTGTGATTTCTTAATCATGTACTTATCTTCATTCATCCATCCAGGTAACCAATCTATTCATTTATTCACACAGAAATGACAGCTGAAAACAGTTGACCATTGTATAGGAATAATTATCCAGATAATTAACAATAATGAAGCTACAGTAGTATGACAAGGAATAATAACACTATTTCTTAGTATTATTAGTACTGATCTTTGAATGTAATATAAACTAACTTTTATGTGTTATCCACTGCTCTAATATCCTTTATGTCTTTATGGATTCATTTTGCCAACACTGGTTGCTCTGTTGACAGGTTCAATCATATGTTATACACACAATACGACATTGGGGAAAGGAATCACTGCCTCCAACAGGTTTACGGAAAGGAATTTATGTCACGTAGATGTGCAACGCTAAATCTTCCATTCTTTTGATCTCTCACCAGTGGTTTTATAATTTTATTTGTTTGGGAATCGTTTTGCCACGTGATCAATCCTATTTTCCCAACCTAATAATAATAGCTTTTTGATTGGTAAGAATTACAAATCAGTTAAGATTGTTTTTCCTGGAAGTGATTTCCAATTGACCATTAAAACATCAGGTATGATATAAAGAAGTTTTATATATACCTGAAGTTTGTGCATTAATTGGCAACAGTTACAAAGGAATAATTTATGCATTTGGCCTCGTTGCTCAAATGTTGTGCAATGTTTAAACATTGAATTGTCTGCATTGTTCACTGACTGGCCACTCATTCATGATGAGCATGATCATCTGTAAGTTAATTGCTCATTTATTCATACTGGACAACTTGAAAGATGAATGTTTTGGTCAAAGTTGAAATGTCAAGGGCTTTCTGATTATTCTGTATTTGAGACTATCTTGGCATAATCAAAGCCTATGAATCTTATTTTGTTGAAATGAGCAGTCTTGACATCTTTTTAATGCTCAAAGCTTATTTTCTGATTTTAATCTAATCTTCAGCTTGCTGTATTTCATCCAATAAAGTTTTAATAATGCAGTTTTTAAATTGGCCTTTACTTTGGAACAAGTAACAGTTCCATAACCTGTTTCAATTCATCACCACACAAACATGATTGATCTTGAGTTGGGATGAGATAGCGGAGCACCAAACAAGCCTTTGACCAACTGGAAAAGGATCTGTTTTCTGAATGCAACCTCATTGTATGCATTTGGGATCGTTTAAAACTTGTGAGCATGCAACCTGGGTGTAATCTACTTGAAGGGGTAGTCGACTTCCTAGAGTAGTCTGCTCTTCAGGGAATTAGCATCTTGGGCTGATCGGCTCACGAGGAGTCATACCAACGGGGGAAGACTGCTCCCTGAGTATTCTTCTCCTCGGGGTAGCCTGCTTCCTGTAGGAGCTTTCTCCTTCGCTAGCATGCTGTCAGAAAGTGTCTTCTTTCTGTGGTAGCCTGTTCACTGGAATCTCCCAATGGAGCCTTGATTCCTGTAAGTGCTGGCTACATATTGTGGTTGCTGTTCTTTTCGGAGACTTAACCCTGGAGATGACCACCCACGAGTGAAGCAGTCCCCTTTCACGCAATCACTTCCAGAGCAGCATCTAACCTAGTCCCCGCGTGCTGCGCTTCTTCCCCACAGGTACCACCGGCGCAGTTCCAGCAGCTCTCGCTCCCGCTCCCGTTCTCGGTCTCGATCACACCGCCAGCGATCATCCCGACGGTCCCGCAGCCACGAGCGGCCTTCGCGCTCTTCTGGCAGTCACCGCAGCAGCCGGCGCAGGTCTAGAAGCAGGTCCCGCGACCGCAGAGGCAATCGACACTCTAGGTTAGTAGCAGGGTAGCAGCTCGAGAGATCCCTGTGATTTGTCCAGGTTAGCTGATCTCATTATTAGCCCAGCTACTGATTACTAATCGGTCGAGATTAGCACGAGTTATCCTGAATCAAATTCTGAAAACTGACTGGCTTATTGTCTCCAAAACTGCTCATTTTACGCTTGAAGAACCGACTCAATTGCTCTAGAAACTTTGGCCCCCCCTAGGCATCTTTTAGGTTCACGGGCCGCACCGAGTCACGGCCCAAACGGGGGGGGGGGGTAAACACCCTTATTTCCCTTCAGACTCCCCTCTTCTTCACTATCTCTCCTTTTCTCCTCCATCCAGATTTGCTTAACTTTTATTTACCTCATTTGAATCTTATGCTTAGTTCAAATTCCCTTTAACTTGTCTCAGACTCCTTCTTAACAACTCTCATAATAGTCGTTGCACTCACACATACACACGCACACAGACACAGACATGCACACTCAATCGTACACATACCAGTTCTAACTATTTCTTTTTCGGGTGACAAATGAAATGACCGCCACGTTGCACTCTTGCTTTCATGCAACCTCTTTCTACGACTATTCCTTTGTCTTTCCATTGCTGCTATTCTCATGCGTGAAATTCCCTACACCAAGTGTCGACACCTAGTGTAGATCTCATGCATGGGATCCCCGTTTTCTGTCTCTTCTTCATCTTCCTCCTCAGCAGGTGTTGAAGCGTGTAGCCCGGCACCTTAAGGACTACTGCGGATCCTCGGGGCTCTGAAGCAGGGTAGGTAGTGTGTTATTCCTCCTTACTGCCATCCGGGGAGTGTTGGGACCATATGGCCTCAGCACCTTAGGAGTTCCTTTACATCCTTTGGCACCCGTACATACCATAGACGTTCGCCCCCCACATAAAGGACTTTGACTTAGCGCAGTAGTAAACCTAACTCGAACATAAAAAGAAGAATAAAACAAAGACTAACTTGATGCAGCACTGTTTGCTGGTTTGACATTCGACCCCAGAAGGACAATGACTCCATTGCGCTAGAAAGCCTCGTCATTCTAATCTAATCTAGAAACTTTGGTCACTTATATCAAATCTAGCAGTACTTATCTGCTGTCCAGAAAAGCAGAATTATTGTGTAGCGTCCTTTCTGGTGCTCTCTTCGTTTAGTTCAATGCACCTGATGCACAGAGCTCTGCGGATGTCTGCACTGGTTGTACACACTTTGGCTCCCTTTACAGAATCATTCCCTAACCTACAGACAACTTACTTATGCATTAACAGATACACATTGGCTGTTCATAGGGACAACACGGTCCAACAGAGTCACCCGCCGGAGTTAGGTTTGCTCAGGGGTGACAGTGTTCACCTGTCGAGGCTGAGGTGCTGGCAGCACAAGGCTCTCCAGTTATCGTTCACAGACTTAGGATCGCTCCTTGAGATCTTTGCCTACGGTGTCGGGGCGCTCCCGGTACAGTCGAGCACGTCATGACGTCGTGCCCAATCATTGTACCCGGAAGACACAATCATAACTTCTCGTCGGTGCGTGATTGGTGGGAACGTCCGCGAGACAGCATCAATTTTTTCAGGGGTGTAGGTCTAATATTAGGGCTTGCACGGTCAAGAATGGGTAGTGACATTCTTGACGGCGGTTCTGATATTTTTAGAATTAATACAGTTACGATTAAGATTAATTGAATTCGGAGCACAATACACTGATTACAAAAATGGTAACCTAGATCCCACACAAATTGCAGTCGTGGAATCAACCGTCAAGGACTTTTAACAATGATAGTGCGCAGAAATGGGAACATCACAACAAATGTATTACACACTCTATAATTTTCAATTACCGAGTGACACTTTCGACATCTGCCAACCGGTAGTCCAACCCTCGCAGGTTTACACTTGAGTCACGCAACAGGGTAGGTAGTTAACTGGTGTGGCTCAACCCCACTGAGCCGCCCCTGCAATCGCTGCTTGACCATGGCCCATGCCGGGCCGGCTTGAGCCATGACGCGACTATTGTTGCATTGCCTCTGACGCGGTGAGCCAGACCGTCAATAAGGTCAACAGTCTTGAAGTCATGTTGTCCGTTTTTGAAATCTTGCAAATGGAACAGCCCAGGCCGTCAGCTCGTCAATCTTGGATGTTAGACCGGCTCGAACATATTCGCCACGCAAAAGCAAGTCCGTCGGCTCGTCAATCGTGAGCTGATGTTGCCCCGTTTCGCTGAAACTGAAGACGCAAAAGCAACCTTGCCTCCTCCCGTTGCTCTTCGACCCTTCCTCAAGGTCCGCCTGGCCCGCCGAGTGGCCCTTCCTCAAGGTTCACCTGGTCCGTCAAGTGGCCCTTCCTCAAAGTCTGCCTGGCGCACTGAGTGGCCCTTCCTCGAGGTCTGCCTGGCTCGCCGAGTGACCCTTCTTCAAGGTCCACCAGGCCCTCCGAGCGGGCTTTCATCAAGGCTCGCCTAGCTCGCTCGACCGTCCAGCGTCACGTTCTGTGTTGTTCTGCCCTGTCATGCTCCATTCCTAGTGCTTTGATCGCCCCTCGGGCTGAATCGACTTGACAGCCACAGGTATCCTCGATGCCTCGGGTTCATTCACCTTGACCATCTGACGTCATGGCCAGACGTTCAAGTACCACGCCCCTTGCCCAGTAACAAGAAACCTTGAACAGAACTACGGTAACAACTTCATATTACGTCACGTACGCACATGTTGTTGGGTATCCGATCTTTCGGGCGGCGCGTCAACCACCGCGGGAGAAACTGGGACTAAGCATAAACAACGCACTTGAATGAGTCATCTCGATTACCAAAATAAATGGGCACCCCCAGAAAGAGGGGTGGCCGACGGCAAGGCGCACCTCACACCCTCATGCGCTCACACTCACACAACTTAGCCCTTTTGTGCTAAGGGGTCCGGCCGGTAGCCCCCCAACTTACACTCTGGCTCACGAGTGCAGTCCGAGGATCCGTCGTCAGCAGCAGGGCCCGACAGTTTTCACTGGTTTACCCCCGCTGCGTCATGATGGCCGGGCCCCCCTCACCCACGACCATCCCGACAGCGGGATGCCATGGGCGGGAAAGCACATCAGAGCAGCGTCAAAATCAACCATTCACAACCATTCTCCACTCACGCCTGTTCATTGCGCGCTCTCTCTCCACCTCCACATTCATGTCTCTCCTTCCCAACGCCTGCTTCAGACCATCCATCCATTCACCCAAACTTCGGTCTACCTCTAGGCCTGCGACCACTCGCCTCCGCATTCATCACCCTTTTCACCAATCTCCCTTCATCTATCCTTTCCATGTGCCCGAACCATCTCAGTACACGCGAATACACTCTGTTCTCCAACTTCTTCACCATCTCTGTTCTGATTCGAACCACGTCGTTGATTATCCGGTCTCTCAGCGTTACTCCAGCCATGCTCCTTGAACACTTCATCTCGGAAACATTCAATCTTCTTCTCTCCTCTGCTCTCACCCCCCAAGCCTCAGCTCCGTAGAGTACAGTTGGGACAACAACACCCTCATACAGCCCTCTCTTTGCTTCCATCCCTAACGTCCTACAGCTCATTACACTCTTTAGTGCACCCAACACTTGACATCCCTCCTTCACTCGCGCCTTCACTTCAGTTTCCACTAGTTCAGTTTTCTCCACATGGGAGCCCAGATACTTAGAACACTGAACTTCCTCCAAGAGCTCTCCATTTAGGGTGACACTAATTTTGCTCGCATCGACAGTCCTCGAGCATCTCATTACTTTACTCTTA
>SDVV010024152.1:0-12633 GCA_016164225.1 Gammarus roeselii
TGCAGTGCAGGGACGAGTGCAGCGCAGGGACGAGTGCAGCGCAGGGACGAGTGCAGCGCAGGGACGAGTGCAGCGCAGGGACGAGTGCAGCGCAGGGAAGAGTGCCGCGCAAGGGCGAGTGCAGTGCAGGGACGAGTGCAGCGTAGGGGCGAGTGCAGTGCAGGGACGAGTGCAGCGCAGGGAGAAGTGCAGCGCAGGGACGAGTGCAGCGCAGGGACGAGTGCAGCGCATTGACGAGAACGACGCAGGGACGAGTGCAGCATATTAGAAGTGTTGCTTAAACTTATTCATCATTTCTCCTTCGCTCTGCCTTTGCTAAGATAATCAATCGATTTAAAAATTCATAAATGATACACAACACGTTTATTCTAAACCACACTACTGCATCTAAGTCAGCGCTGGAACTGAACGAAAGAATCAACTCAGTGTGGGCGAGCGATGGTATGTTGTGGGCAAGACAACTGCTCCGACCAACCACATTCAAGCGAGTCTACGGCCGATGCGCGCCAAAAAGGCATTGATGATTTTATTGCAGCTGTGTCATGATTACTGGCGATGTAAAATCGATTCATGGAGCAGATGACCGGCTCAACCAGAGTTCACTCAAATGTGACGATATAAATAAAATAGGCTATAAGCCCCCGGCGCACCACCAAAGAAAATCAAATGGGCGTTATCGTTTTAGAACCAACAAAACGATACCAAAAATGAATAGTTAACAGTAATCGATAGTGAAGAAAGTCCGTTTTAACACTGTAATTATATTGTATTAAGTGGCATTCAGGCCAACAACCGGAAATTGTTTTCAATTATTTTCACGAAATGCAATTTTTCACGTACACTGTAAACCATTAAATAAACATAAATATTGTTTGTGGAAACCCAAGTATCTAATTGGATAAAAAAAACGTTGCCTGTACGAATTGATACCATTATTTCGTCCAGTAAACAACACATGAACCTTAACTTTAAGTAAATCCAGTAGATATCATCACAGTGAATCCCATGCAACCAACCATCAGATTAGGTAGGAACGGCTGTTCGTTCATACATACGTACTTGTTGGTTGAAAAGTGATCGGTAGCTTACGAGTAATCCTTTCAATGTGAAACATGGAGACAGTATTGCGTTTCTGTGTTTTTTAAATGTTCAGTGTACGATATCTCAGCATTTGCCTCCAAATTGAGTTGACCAGCACAGTTCCACGTGTCGCGTCTCCTTCAGACTTGCCCCATCAATGCCACGTACAACTCGAGTTAATTACAATTCAAATGATGCACACGCGTACTGCGGGACACTCTCTAGATGAATCATCTAATATCCGGTTCGCGGCGCTGCTTATCGTTTATTCACATAGAGAAGTGCATTTAAAAGCTATATGATTTAAGCCTTGTATCAGACGGGGAAGTGCATCCCTAAGCAGATATGATGCATCAGGGTATATTCAGCCCAGTAGAGAAATGTTGAATATTTTTATCCATGACTGTGTTATGTTGTACTATTGGCTACGCAATACACAATGCAATGTCGTCAGACTAGGGAACACCCAATGCTTACAACATTTGGCTAGTCTTGTCTCCACGTATCCTCATATTACGTTGGCATATAAATATGCTCAAACTGAAAGTTGTTTTCGCATATGTGAAATTTAGTTGGGTTTGCAATATAACGCCCCACTGTAAAAAAATCCACTGTTAAGCAGGGAAAGCGCAGGCAATTCGGGCACCGGCACAGGAAGTAATTTCGGGGAATTATCAGTTGTCAACGGAACCCGGGTTTGTCCGTTTATTTTCAAAACGTGCCGTCGTTAAAATTCCACCGGCGGCGTAGTTTCATGCCTGGTTTCTGGAATTGGCACTTTGGTTTCTGTGTGTAGGGAAAGCGACTGAGAAGAGTCAGAATTTTTTCGGGACAGCCATTTCGATTTGGTTGTTTGTTTTATTCCATTTCCTTTCGACGGATTATCTCAAAAAGATATGAATTTCGAGTTCATATTTCTTTGTTACCTTGAATGATATTCTGGAATGTTTAAATATTTCCAAATGCAACATAAGTAGAAGTGTTCTGACACGTTTTTGGTGTTTAAAGTCTTAGAAAACACATATGCTCAAGAATTTTCTTCGACCTGCAAAATACCGGGAAATTCGTTGCCAGAAACTAACGTTATTTTATATCTATTGGTATTACGTAATATAGTTAGTGTTTTACGTAATTCCTCTAAAAATTTAATTACGTGTTCATTATCTACACGTAAAAATATCACAAATTAGAAGTAATTGTCTTAATACAATATTGAAACTCTGACCAATTACATTCCATGCTGGATATTGCCTTGGGTAGAACAGCTCAGCAGGAAAGTACTTATTAGTAAAGTGGACTGTGTAGTTCTTTCCGAAAGCCGACCTGTGTGTGTCACGTAATCGTTGTTAAAATTATGTTCAAATGTGAGCATTTAGTACAATTCAATTGTAATCATGTGCTCACGCTAATGTACTTTTCTAGTTGAAAGTATAGCCCAGAAAAGCAGTAGTAGGCACAAAGTAGTGACAATTGATATCATAATCCACGGCCCTCGTGTAAACCAATAGCTCGTCGTTAATCGGCAAGGCAGTTGATGAACTTTCACGTGAGTTACATTCAAAACAATTATATTTTACGCTACGAAATATTATTTTTCCGGTTAATGTACTTGAATGAACCAAATTATTTGTCAACAGGTTGTTTAGTTCGATTCAACTATGCGTAAGCGTTAACAGAACTCTGCTTACGAGTTGGCGACCGAGATAAGCACACCAACCGTGAGTTGCTATAGAGAACATTATTAGCACGTGGACATAATATTGTCTCTGCAACCGACATAATGTTGGCACTGAAACCAACGTAATGTTGACACTGCAACCGACGTAAGGTTTTCTGATATATTTTGAAACGTAAGTCGACACCACAAAAATATACATTCATCAATTTCCATACACGGTAATAACGAAAAAATGATGGAATTTTTGTGTTTCATTATGAATTAAACTACCCGCCACTAACTAGGCTTCGCGCTGAGCTCCCAAACTGATGCCAAAAAGTCTTGCTCTGCGGCGGAAGAGAAAGGCTCGACTCGCTACTTCCTCGGTCATGTTTAGCTCTTTGAGTCCAGTCTCAAATCTGTCGTTTGTGAGGGCGCATTCAGGGTTATTTGGCCGACTAAAGAGTGTTCTGACCGCCCATGAAGGAATTTTAAGATCTACAATTTATTTAGGTATATTGACAGGTTGACAAATTAAAGAAATAACAAATACACATGATATGTGCCAATTCTTCGTCAGCTTTAGTTGTTCTGTAGACATCATTTGTTACTTATGTATACTTAATAATCACTTATGACTAATTTTATTGAGTAAATTGACCTCTACAGCTCAAGAGTCGATAGACATAGTTGGAGAACATTATCTGTTCTCCGTTGTTCAATAAATTAATGCAGGTAAAATCGTTACATCGGACAATGATTTGAATCAAAATGTGAAAAAAGTAAGGTCGGACAGACTTGCACTTAATCAAGACAATTTACTGATTGAACTGCCATTTTATACAAAAAATTATACATTGAAGTGGCGAATTTGAGGTTGTATATTACATTTACTCACCCAATGTTTGGCATACGAAATCGTGAATTTTCAAATTATCTTCATGACACAGCTAACATGTCATATTACAAATGCATATGTAAAAAAAAACGTTTCAAATAGTAATGAAATATTGATCAGATTATGGAAAAAGTTCCTACATGAACAAGATAACAGGAAATTTTAGTGCATGAACAGGGATTAAAACTAAACGAGAGTGTCCATAAAATTACATTGATGGATGAGGAACGGCTGACAAGGTAAACTGCATAGCGGAAGTACATTAAAATAAAATCGAAATTGCACGTACATGTTCAATCAGGAATTATGTTAGATTACGTTCGAAGGTACATATACTGCCGCTCATCTTTATATCAGCAACAATAAAATGAATTGCATTTTGTTCCAAATTGCTCACGTACTGAATTAAGATTCTTAAGGTCAGGTCAGCCCACTGATCGAAGTATGCATGGGTAATGACTCCAATCAACTTTTATCTGTACTGAAGGGACCGAAATGTGCATTCATGAAACAGTCTGCAATGATGCGCTCTCAGCCCTTCTACATTCGGTTATGACGACACTGAACGAACAGAAAGTGTTCATTTAACATAGCCCTGTAACGTAAACGTTTGCCAATTAAATTTGAAGTTGCATCTTCTTCAACATTGTTAGTTTACAACTGCGGTTAGTGAATATCGAAAGAAAATATACGTATCTGAGGTAAGTCAACATATTTGGAGCACTCCAAATATAATGTTCGCACTTATAAAATCCATTAACAGCATTAATTGCTCGTTGATTCATGTTTAACATGATCAAAACAATTATTTGAATGGATGCTGTTCCGAATGAATAATACATTTTACCCATCAAAGCCCATCACCGAGTATCTCCTGGTCATTGATTGTGGTGGCTCTGACGCTGCACTTCATTTGTTCACGCCTAGCTGTGAGTCTGAACTTTGTACTACATATTGACTCCAGTCACGTCGTCTGTTTAACGTATTAGTACAGGTAGTTATGGTTCATCACTGATTGTCCTGACCTGACCATGGGTGATGGGTGATCGGGTATAACTCGTCACTGACTGGAGCGCAATTATTGAATGCCGAGCGCGGTCCAGATGAGCGTGAACAGTTCAACAATATTACTGCCGTAGAGCGCCGGAGCTCCTTCTATTGTGGAGCTGGAAGGATAATATCACTGACAGGCGCAAGGTGTCTGCAGCATTATTGATGAAATATCTCTTGCTGTCCCCAGCGCAGTGGCCCAATGGATTGAGTCTCGACTCCAGTCTTCAGGTACTAGGGTTCTAGGCCATTTGGTGCGATAATTCATTTTACTCGGCAAGCGAATCTAGTGGTGGCAAATTAACCTCTACAGATCTCTTCAACACAGATGACTTCGCCGCTCTTCAGCGACACCAGCATTCTATGGTCAATATTGTAATGATGATATTCCAAGTCACTGTGTGTAGATCAACGAACAAAAATTGTAATGCATTGCGAAAATCCGACTCCAAAGATTGTGGAAATACATGATAATATTTTTTTTTTTTTTATGGTTTTCATATTTACTGTTTTAATTAGGAATAGTACAGATGTTTGTGTTTACATTCATTATCCACTTTGAATGTGGTAAATATGCCTGCTAAAAAACACTTAGGCCTCTATAGCTACAATCAATTGAAGTAAAGTTAGAGACGGCTCGGTGTGTCGAAGCATTGGATATAATTGGTTCGAGCGACGAACTGTCACCGAAAAGCAAGGGTAGGGAGTTTGAACAACCTCTGACTGATTATCGAAGATCCAGTACTAACAAGGGTAGATTTTTAACTGCTCTGAACCGTTCCAGCACCAGGCGATCGGTGCCACGTGACGAACTATTGCCGGAAAGCATGAGAAATTGGCTCGAGCACCCTCTTCGTAATAATTGGTAACTCAGTACCGATAGCGGGCGGACATTCTATAGATAACAGAGTATTGTACACCTGCAAGGGCTATTGCCAGATGATCAGTAACACCATGTCTGGTTCGTCGTCTGTTATTCTTGCTTGTGACATTAATAAATGCTGACTGGGTTTTAATACAGAATAAATCACTCTCTAAACGTCAAAATGTATGTGCAGAGACTCAAAAAAAAAGATTCGCTGAGAGGTATCCTTTACTGCGGTCCTACCAGAACTTTTACTTTTGGCAAAAGTCGCTCCTGGAGCCCCTGACGGTCATAAATCTTCTAGCAACCGTTTCCGTGGCCAGGACAAGCACATTAAACTCGCATTAGGCAGCAGCTCTTCGCGAGATATGCAGCACATTACCGCTGCGGCACCGGGGCGTCTGAAGCGCACAGAAAATTACCATTCATTATAATATAAGCACCAGACAATGGAATACTGAGAAGGCTCCTCCTTGAGGACGTATGTTCTCAGGAGAGTACACTGCTGTCATTGAATGTTTTTATCCAAGTGGAACCATCATCCCTGATTACACTTGGATATTTCACACGTGAGATATTGGGCTAATGTGGTGATATTTGCATCGTTATCGTACCTGTCTAACTAATCTACACACCAATGATGACAAGTAATAAATGCAGGCGATTATCCCACGTGGCACTGCCCTCATCGAGTCCGCTTCGTTGACTTTAGTGTTTAATTTCATTCGAATGGTAAATTGGATTTGTTTCAAATCTAACAGGTGAACTCGTTTCCAATTTCGCCCGTTTTCAATTATCTCTGCTTCACCACACGTTGAAAGCTACCGGTTTCAAAGATTCCTTTCCAACAACCAGCAAGGCTGGGCTCCAACCGTAAATTCGTTTAGCGTTTTTGACTAAATTAATTTAATGATTTAACTTTTGACTGACTGAACTTTGAAAAACATTTCGGACTAATTATCTCTCGTTTAATTCAACTTCTGCTAACTCAAGTCTGAAGTCATGTTACATATGTCCTGCACTACGCACGGTTCAATTATTTTATTTTCCTCCAGAAGATTTTTTTTATGGCACGCAGCCTCAGCGATGCCTGCTTGGAGTGTTTTCCACCGTGAGTGTTAGCATGGAGGTATAATAGTATTATACCTCCATGAGTGTTAGTGTGAAACAGGAGGGTGGTGAGAGAGGTGTTTGTGAAAATCTCTGTAGCTGTGACCGGGGTAACTCCATCAACCACCTGTTGGTTACCAGTATTTGTGAGTTTCTAACCTGTTTGTCCCCAGCATTTGGCTGTGTGTATGGCGATTGTTTAAGTTTAACTGCAACTCTTTTGTTGCGATGACAGGAGCTGTTTGTCATGTATATTCCATTAATCTTTACCGTACTTGAAGGCCTATTTTCTGTGTGTGCGCGCATAGTCGGGTCTGCCTTGAGAGATTTTCCTGTCGTTGTGCTACTGGAGGGTAGTGACTGATGGTTCTGATGATGGAGACTAGTTCCTGCAAGCGGAGTCAACGGCACTGATAGTCCTCTTAAATAAAAATATTTCTAGCTGAGAATCTTGCACCAGAAGTCAAGGGTTTTTTAGTTTCATCTAAAGCATAAAAATGGTCATTAATCTTTTATCGATAACTCCCGTTACATATATGAAGAGTTAGACAATTTCCGAATATTGAAGTTAATTTTTTGGTTAACGGTTTGGTGGCGCCCAGTTTTGCAACTCAGGTATCAAACTCGTGACCCGGGATTTAAATGAGTAGCGATCCCGTCGTGCTCACCGGCACACCTCTTACAACGTTAAGGTGTATGCGGCTGGCAGTATTTGATGACTTGAGCTTATTCAAGGCATTTTTTGGACATTGGAGGCTATGTTGCAACTGAGTATGTTTTGGTTCTTCCTTGTTCATCCGGAGAAGGTAATTTGATATTAGGTAGAACTTGCGTTTTGTGATTTTATCCATGTTGCCATACAAATTTCGGTAACTCCAAAATTTCCAGCTAGACCTTCTGCAAAAGCACTGAGGTCGTTTGTAGGTGTGTAGCGGGAAGTGTATACAATTCATTTGGTACCGTTGAAGAACGGATGTATTTCAACAGTAACTTTGAGTTTGTTTTTATGGGTAATCTTTCGTATAGCGTTACTTTGTTTAGGTTTTACGACAAGGGCCAGATACTTCTTTCCCTCTCGATGGGTGTCTTTCGGTTTTCCTCCTAGTTGTTGGGGGAATGACTTCATCATTGAGAATAGATTTGTTGAAATGGCAATTTCGCTTGTACCGCTACCTTTGAGCGTTATGGGGAAGTGAGTGGGGAATGGGGCCGGTCTTTTCTCCTGGGTTAGAAGGTTATCCTAGGAAGAGCGCATCGAGGCCTTTGCCTCTCGTCGCCCGACCCCGTGGTCTATCAGGTACTGGAGGTTTCCCCTTTCTGTCCCATCCTCTGTGCAATCTCTACGTCCTGTAGAGTGGCCGTTCGCTGTGCAGTAAAAGCAGTGCGTTTCTTCGGATCTGCACGACTGGGGATTTTCCGTTTGTCATGGTCATCTTGGGAGCAGTATGAACATCTATGCTTACAATTACAGTTTTTGCTCGTGCATCCGTATTTCTGGCATTTATAACATTGCATTGTACTTCTCTCGAACGGTGTGACCTGGGTTTTGTAGACGCAGAAGGGAATGTCTAGATATTTAAGTGGAGTAGGGCAGTTAAATTTCAGTATAAGGGCAGTGGTGGTGTTTCTTCTTGGTGTGATTTTTGGTGCGATTTTGACTTCGACCACGCAGTCCTCGTATTGAACAAGTCCAGTGATATACTCGTTGATTTCCTCCTTCGGGATATCTTCAACGTAAATCAAACCTGAACTGGTGGAGAAAGTCTGGTGTGGTACGATTGTGCATGGCTCTTGACGTAGTCTAGTCTTGGAGAGAATTGTCACTTCAAAATTTCGTGTCTTCTCTGATGGCAAAGCTTTCGTTGCCGCTGGTGGTGAAACTCACGATTGGACGGCCAATGAAGGAGCCCATCTCTCTTCGCAAAGTGTATTGACAGATACCTGGTCTATCATTGGCGTCGAACGTGATCTCCAGGTGTTCGGTAAAGTTAGGATCGTTGTTGAACAGGTTGTGTTCGTTAAATGGCTTGTACTGCTTCTTCATTGCAGCCGTCGGAGCTCGGTTGGGGTTTTAGTGGGGTGGAGAGTCGTCATGGTCGTCATCGGATGTGAAGGTAGAGGTGCTTGCGTAGGTGGCGGGTTCATTGGTTTGTTGGTTTTCGACGAGTTTGTGGACATGAATAAATATTGTTTGACATGATTCTCGAGTCACGTTAGACGGTCGTCAATTTTGCTAGGTCCTAGCTTCGGTGAAGTCTTCAGCTTCCTGCTCAGAGAGGTCTGTCGATTGGCTTAGTACGCGGTCGTTTCTCAGTTCATCCTTGGCCGAGATGGCGCTGGTCATCTTTGAGATGCTGACATTCGTTCTTGGTTGAGGAAATCTTGGTCTTCGTCACTCCGGAAGGGATGCTGGCCCCTCCCAAGTGGGGTTTCTTCCTTCCCGCCATCCGCCCCCTGCTTCACGCGAGGGGCCAGGGGGCTCACTCGTGATAGCTTCTTGACCGGCTTTACCGTCTTTACTTTTACCGTTACACGACCACTTTGATTGCAAAACAAAGGTGCGGTTTAAGGTCCCAGCACAAATTAGGGACCCATCTGTGCTATCTAGAGGTTTCTCAAATATTTGTTGGCACGGAAGTTGTGCTGGGCCGGGCCTGAACCGGGGCGTCGTTGTGGCCGTTGCCGTTGTGGTGGCATCATTATAGCCTTGAATTCCTATAAAATCTTATTCTCGATGGTGTCCTCCAGGTGGGGAATAAGGTACTCTACCACTGACAGCTTGTAGTGGGGGTGCAAGGCTACGGCCGATTTGTCTAAGTTGCCAAACCGGCCGTTGAAGGCGATGAGTTTTCTGTTCCCGGTTGGTCGCGCGGTTATTGGGATTGTCCAGCCGTGGATGATGGTGTCATCCGTCGAGAGATTAGAGCGTATCCTTCATGAGCCTGGGATGAGGGAGGAGGCTAGCCATGTTCGTCTCATCCTCAAACTGAAGGGTGTCAAGGCAGACGGCCACGTGTTTCAGGATCTTGATGTACTCCGCAAGCAACTCTCTGCCCGCTCGGTGAAGGCTTCCAGGTCCTGACCGGGCTGCGCCAAAACCTCCTTCTTCTTGTTGCCATTGAGCACTAGGAAAATAAAAAATCAAATAAAAATTTCAGTTTATTTGAAAAATAATGAGCATATTTTTTGTTTTTAAATGCTCTGCATCTTCTTTAGAATCAGAATCCCTCCAACAATATTGTCACCATTTGTCAGAAGCCAGTACAGTCTCTAATGAGACATATTTTAATTTATAATTGTTGAAACTTATTTCAATGTTAAATTCAAACTTCAGCCTTTCAAATTTAATAAAAGTCAAGATATAAAAAAGTATTCACCTTGAGCAGCGTCACTCAAGAATCGAAGTACAAATTCTTTCTGATCGCTCTTGGGATCGGCAGCTTCTTGCCCACAGCAAACCTTGACGTGGTTGGCAGCCACTTTCCTTCTGCTCTGACAGTTCCACATGCACTGGGCCTTGGCACCCAGCTTGGTAAAGGGGGCTCTCTTGCCAGAGTTCCAGTCTTAAATTCGGCTGATGTATCTGATCGCCGTCAGGTCGATAGTGTGAACGGCGCATTTCTCAATCCATAGCCTTCAAATGTCCCATACATACATTAGCCCCTGTCGACTAGCTACGTTTGTTTGTGCCCAGGAACAGCATTCTCTATGCAAGAGAGAGGAGGCGTCCTTCACCATTGCCTTGACTCAAACCGCAGGTAGGATAGCATCCCGTATGTGAGTAAGACGAAACGTCCTTCACCATTGCATCACTCCACACCGCAGGGAGGACATCAGCTCCGGTGAGAGTGAGGTGAGGCGTCCGTCTCCATTCATCATCAAGACGTGGACGGTTCGCGCTGGCAGTGAACAATGGCATCGATTTACTTCGGGGCGAGAGTACTCTAAGCAGGGAAGATTGCGTGGCCTTGAAAGATTGGTTTGATGAATAAAATAGAAAGGAACGAAGCCGCACTGCAACAAACTGTAGCTGGGATAAGTACTCCTAGTGTCAGGTGATGCAACGTGTCAGGTTTAAAAATGGATATAAAAAACACATGTGACTACTCTAAACAAACAGTTTTTGTATACATTTAAAGTGAACAACACAACTGTTTATATAATGATTGTAAAACAACTCTTTGTAACAATAACATTCAATATTTATGTGACAGGGCATAATTATTTTTATACATTTTATTTGATTACTCAACAAATATTATTAGATAAATTAGTCGTCCATAAACACTTAGTAGGATTTGAGGTACACTGTTTTTCACCCGTGTGATGCAGTAGATAACTGGAGCCTTTAAAATCAAAATTACGTAGCCTTCTACCCATGTTAAATTTTCCTGCCCAATTCATTATTATTGTTTATAAAATAGATAGACAGTCTTAGAAATAGCAAGCTTCAGAGAGTCATAAGTCCCCAATTCGTACAGTCATTAAGAATACGCAGGAATGAGGACCATTGGTTAACAAATCAAAGATCCATGTACTGCCGTTCCTAGCGTAGATGTAATGACCTTATACCGCCGTCTCTATCGTAGATGTGATGACCTTATACCGCCGTCCCTAGCGTAGATGTAATGACCTTATACCGCCGTCTCTAGCGTTGATGTAATGACTTTATACCACCGTTCCTAGCGTAGATGTGGTGACTTTATACCGCTGTCTCTAGCGTTGATGTAACGACCTTGTACCGCCGTCCCTAGCGTAGATGTAATGACCTTATACCGCTGTCTCTAGCGTAGATGTAATGACCTTGTACCGCCGTCCCTAGCGTAGATGTAATGACCTTATACCGACGTCCCTAGCGTTGATGTAATGACCTTGTACCGCCGTCCCTAGCGTAGATGTAATGACCTTATACCGACGTCCCTAGCGTCGATGTAATGACCTTGTACCGCCGTCCCTAGCGTAGATGTAATGACCTTATACCGACGTTCCTAGCGTTGATGTAATGACCTTATACCGACGTTCCTAGCGTTGATGTATTGATGACTTTGCACTCAATGTCCTTCTCATACTGCCCTTCGATGCAGTTGTTGTAGGAGTTTAGCGCGTGAAATCCTTCTTATTATCCCCCTATAGTTGATGTCTGAGCGTATTTGATCGTGCGATCCTTTTCACACTGCCCCTTTAGATGATGAAAGAGCAGTCTTTTTGACATGATACTAAGGCGCTTCTTATTTATTAAATAAAGATGCTTCTTGAACCGCATCCTACAATTGATCTTAGAGAGCCATGGGGCCCGATGTTGGTCTCCTACTGCTAGTCCAGTTGATAGGATGTCTGGGAACCTGAGATCTTTCTTACACTGCACTTCCAGTTGTTGTAGGAACGGCATGCAGCATCGGGTCATTTGCAACAGTGCCTCTTTAAATGATGTAAGAATGCATGGGAAGCTGAGGTCTCTGTAATGTTACCTCTCCAGTTGTTGCATGCATGCTAACGCTAGGAGAGGGAATCATAAAGTAATATATTCTAATGAAATTGTTTTTGTGATGCGCTGTTGGAAACATTGCATTGTTGTTGTTATTTGAATATTTAAATAATTTATCCGACGCTGACATGCATGAGCAGCTTATGACGGCTTGTTTCACTGCAAATACAAGTTTCAAACAGATTAGTTCAATAAGAGACACAATACAAATATTCTCAGAACGTGATCAGTGCATTACAGTTGAAGTTACTCTGCTCTGAGTTTGCTCAAGATTGCGTTAGGAGTAGTAGATACCGGAGCAAGACGGCCCAAAAATACCGGAGCAAGACGGCCCAAAAATATAGGAGCAAGACGGCCCAAAAATATAGGAGCAAGACGGCCCAAAAATAAAGGAGCAAGACGGCCCAAAAATATGACTGCAAATCAGCCCTGGAAATAGGCGGTGCAAATCAGCCCTGGATAATTTGTGACTCTATATATATTATTTG
>SDVV010024153.1:0-12633 GCA_016164225.1 Gammarus roeselii
CCCGACCACCAGCTCCTGCTCCATACACAGACCTATCAGGTTTTCTCCACTGTCATTTCTACCGGGAACGCCATACCTTCCTATGACATTCTCCACAATTTCATCTCCAACTCTCGCATTTAGGTCACCCAGTACAACTACATTGAAATGACCTTCAAAACTCTCAATACACTCACTCAAGTCAGTCCAGAATTGCTCCCTCTCCTCTTCACTCCTCTCGCTGCCAGGTCCGTAAGCACTCACAAATGCCCATCTCTCTACGCCTAACTTAACTCTCACCCACATCAATCTTGAGGACATATCCTTCCATTTGGTAGCGCTACTAGCCAACCGATCTCTCAATATCAAGACCACACCTTCTCGTGCCCTACCTTCCTCCACACCTGACTTTCTTCCACTTACAACACCAAACTCACATTCGCCCTTACCTTTCAACTTCGTCTCACTCAGCGTCAACACATCTAACTTCCTCCTCACAACTATCTCGCCAATCTTCCTCCTCTTTACATCACTCGTACTACAGCCACGCACATTCAGCGACCGTAACAATAGGGTTTGGAGAGGCGTGTGCCTCTCCTCCTCCCGCTCGTCTTGCCGTCTTCGTGGAAAGGTTTTTACAGAGAACGGGATTCCTAGCCCCTTCGCTCCGCCCCGTTTTGTCATCTCCGACACGCTGGGGGTTGCGGTAGCGCGATTCTACTCCCGGCTACGGGGCGCCCCTTTAGTCACCTTCTACGACACGCGGTGGATACGGTAGCACCATTCTAAGGTCCCGGCTACAAGACGCAAAACAACAGCATTTTTTGGCAACAGAGTAGACCAATAATGCTTTTAGTCAAACCCTCAGTTGGAGAATGGGAAACAAAGTTCACCAACAGAAAAGACGTGTTCATCAACCGCTTGTGCACGGGACACACGTGTATAACTCACAACCACTTGATGGATGTCGACATAGGACCAAACGCGCCACCTTGCCCCTGTTGCCAACCAAATCCGTTGCCAGACGAAGGAAATAAATGGTCTAATAATAATAGTAATCAGCGTGAAACACTTGATGATGGAATGCAACGCACTCGCGGCAGCCTGACGAGCGTTCTTAAATCCCCCGTGCAGCCTACAAAGCCTACTGACGGACCCAACCTACTGTGAAAAGCTTATTGCTTTCGGAAAACACACCGGACTGTTCGAAGCTGTCTAAATCCCAAACACCTGTGCAAGTGAGGGGGTCTCTCAACCCTATTACGCACAGAGACAACAAAACATTTACTAAGACACGCGTTAACTCTTAACTCTCTTGCACGCGCTAGCGATAGTACGCGAGTGTGCCATAATTGAAATATGTACTGACTTCATCTTGACAAGACTAATAAGACTAAGGCCGTGCGAACTTACTTGAATCAATGACGGTCGCGCCCTACGGGGTAGCCTATTATGACTCACGTTGAGGCTCCTGTGGAAATGAGTATCAAATCAAATTATTATCTCATCTGAATCGATTGTTCTTTTCACTTCAAGAATATATGCTTTTTGGCTGCAGGGTGAATGTTTTTCTAGAAGATCTTGATGAATTCCGATCAACTCGAGAAGTGCCAGTTTGTTGTCGATATTGAGCCACTGTATTTTTTCGAGGAGAGGACTTATATTGTCTTGTTTTATGTGGTTACCATTTCATGTTATTCTTGCCGCAAAGTTTATACAACGTTGCACTTTCTCTTTTTGAGTTGTGGTACATTTCCCCAAATAGAAAAACAGTAGTTAATGTGAGAAAATACTAAAGTGTGGACAATCGCTAATCTTGATTTGAAATCCAATTATTTTTTTGCGTAGTTTAAGAACAAAAGTGTTCCATTCAACTTGGAACTTTTGAGTTGTTACGTGGTGTTTGAAGGGAAGATCGGGACCAAACCATACTCCCAGACTTGAAACATCTTCAACAGGAATATCAGATTTGCCTATCCTGATGGAGATATGAATTGGAACTGCTTTCCTTTTTGTGTTCGAGCAGAACAAAATACATTTTTTTTAAGAGTTGAGCTTGGGTCCATTTTTATCTTACCAAGATATCAGATTAGTTACAGCTGTCTCAGCGTCGTCTTTCAGCGAATTCAGATCTGACTGTTTTCGTCGTGAAAGCATTATTTGAACATCATCGGCGTACATTACCATTTTCGCTTGATTTTTTATTATTTTACAGTCGATGGTGTTTACCAAAGCCAGGAACAACAAAGGGCCAAGTATTGAACCTTGAGGGACTCCAAAGGCAACTGTGGCCGAATTTGACATAATTGCGTTACCGAGTTTAACTGATTGTCGCCGATTCATCAGATAACTTTCGAACCTAGTTGGGTCTATTCCGATGTTACGGAGCCTGCCAAAAAGAATTGTATGGCTTACACTGTCGAATGCTTTCGATAACTCTAGAGATACCAGCAGAGATATCTACCCTGTATCAACGTTTTTGTACAGATCTTCAGTGTTGCTCATGGACGAGAATGGTTGTGAAAGATTGATTTTTGACGCTGCTCCAAGTTTTTTTCTCACCCTTTTAACGTTGTCGGGATGGTCGTGGGTGGACCCTCATGATGCGGCGGGGGCAAACCAATAAAAGCTGTCGGACCCTGCTGCTGACAACGGATCCTTGAACCGCACTCATGACCCAGAGTTTGTGTTGCGGGGATACCGGTCAGACTCTTTAGCACGAAAGGGCTAAGTTGTGAGGGTGTGAGGTCGCCTTGCCGTCGGCCGCCCTCATTTCTTGGGGGTATCTGTATCTGAGTTTATAGCTTATCACTTCATTGTCAGTTCAATATATTTTCAAAGCATATCAAGAAATATCCTTTAGCACCCCAAAAATCCAATAAGTATTTGTAAGTTGTTTCTTCACTTCGGTTCATATATTTCAAATAAATCATTTACCCATTCACTTGCTAACGTTTGGTCATTCCAACTTATGGAACACTTGCCTCTTCATCTAGTAATTTATACAACAGAATGAAAATTGCTAAAGTAATTCAGAATTGTTTATCAATTGTCTTCCACGAGGTGGCGACACAGATTCTGAGACGATTTGAACACTTTTTATTGGTTTTGGATCAGTGTTCAACCAACGAGACACCATTATTACTACTGTTTGGTGAAGTTTAAATATTTGTATAGATTCAATATCACTCTAGCCTGTTCTTTAGATTGTATTGGATGCAGCAGACAGTTGATCTCCCTATTTTTTCTGCAGGACATTGGTTTTGCCAGCATACAAGTTCATTTTCTGAGCAAAATGAAGTATGCCAAAATAAATTCTGCTGTCAACGGCAACATCAAGAAGGGTGTAATGTTCTCCACATACTCTGCTCTGATAGGCGAGTCGTCTGCCGGTTCAGGCAAATACAAAACGCGTCTGAAGCAGCTTCTCAATTGGTGTGGGGATGACTTCGATGGATGTGTGAGTAAACCGCTGCTGGAGAAACGATTAGTAGCAATTATTGATATATCCATAGCTAGGCAAATTGCAGAAACTAAAACTAATTTCCATTACTCAACAATGAAACTGTATTAGTTGACTATTTTGCACTGCTCTACTTATATCTTCATACTGAGTCTGAGTCCCACAAGGTCGAGTTAGACGAAATACCATGTGAATGTATTGTTTCACTACTATGCACTGCTTTGCTGATATCTTTTGATGGACTCGCACAATTTTAAGCTGGGCAAAATACCTCGAAAATGTATTGGCTACATATACTATTTTGCCCTGCTAATGTCTTTGAATGTTGAAATGTAGCTGATATTTAATCTGAGTAATAGAAAATTATAACTTAAGTTATCTAGATACTCTTGATAATGATAAAAAGCTATTTCTCTGTAGCTAATGAATAAGAACCATATGGTTTTGCATTGCACTTTATATTTTTTATTAGAATGAATCCTGACGAGATAACATTACAGAGACGTTTTTACAGGAGAATCTTGACAGATTCCGTTGAACGTAATTTTTGACCGATTTAGATTTTCGTGTCTTTGAATCTTACTCAGGAATCTCGGAACTTTCAAGTTCCTCGACTGTCCTTAGGAAAGGAAAACTTTTGGCTGCTTCACTTGGCGGCGCGTGACGTCATGCGCCTGTTTGTCTGAATGTCTTCCAGGTAGCGAGTGGCGCGCTCAGCCAACCCGCCGGCTGAACCCCCAACCTCCTCCTTTCCTTTTGAGCGAGGATTGGGCTACTCCATCATCTATGAGGGTTGGCAAAGTTACTTTCCGTGAGGAGACGTTGGTGCGTAGTTAAGATAGCAGAGGGAGGAGGAGGCACCATATGGCTCATACTCTTTACAGATAAATATATTTTTATTGAAAGTATCGAGATAACAAGAGTTATTTTATATTCCATTTCGTAAGAGCCGTATGGTTTTGCATAGAAAATACCACCATGTAGCGCAAGCTGGCCGATGCCAGAAGAGCACAGAAGTTGGATAGATCAGCTGCATCTTAAACTGGGTGTTCCCAAAGAAGCGCTTGTTGTGTAAGGGAATGATAACACATTTGTAAAAATGGTGGTAATGACTACTGATTGCCGATTGCAAAAGTTGTCGACAACAGCAATAAGCTAGGTCCTAGCGGCAAACTAATATGCGGGCCCTGAAATTGAGGGCCCAAATAATATTTACAGATCAAGATACAGACACCAGGCCGCATCTCCCAGAAAGGGGGGTGGCCGACGCAAGGCGCACCTCACACCCTCATACGCTCACACTCAAACAACTTGGCCCTTTTGTGCTACAGGATCCGGCCGGTACCCCCGCAACATACACTCTGGGTCACGAGTGCAGTCCGAGGATCCGTCGTCAGCAGCAGGGCCCGACAGTTTTCACTGGTTTACCCCCGCCGCGTCCTAATGGCTGGGCCCTCCCCACCCACGACATCCGACAGCGGGATGCCAAGGGCAGGAAAGCACATCGGAGCAGCGTCAAAATCAACCATTCACAACCCCTCTCCTCTCACGCCTGTTCATGGCACGCTCTCTCGCCACCTCCACATTCATGTCTCTTCTTCCTAATGCCTGCTTCACACCATCCATCAACCCAAACTTCGGTCTACCTCTAGGCCTGTGACCACTCGCCTCCGCATTCATCACCCTTTTCACCAATCTCCCTTCATACATCCTCTCCATGTGCCCGAACCATCTCAGAACACGCGAATCCACTCTGTCCTCCAACTTCTTCACCATCACTGTTCTGATTCGAACCACGTCGTTGGTGATCCGGTCTCTCAGCGTTACTCCAGTCATGGTCCTCATACATTTCATCTCGAAAATATTGAACAATCTTCTCTCCTCTGCTCTCACCCTCCAAATCTCAGCTCCGTAGAGCACAGTTGGGACAACAACACCCTCATACAGCCCTCTCTTTGCTTCCATCCCCAACGTCCTACAGCTCATTACACTCTTCAATGCACCCAACACTTTACATCCCTCCTTCACTCGCGCCTTCACTTCAGTTTCCACTAGTTTGGTTATCTCCACATCGGAGCCCAAATACTTGAAACACTGAACTTCCCCCATGAGCTCTCCATTTAGGGTGACACTAATTTTGCTCGCATCGACAGTCCTCGAGCATCTCATTACTTTACCCTTACCCCACGTTCACTCGAAGCTTCCTCCTCTCACACACTCTACCAAACTCAGACACTAGCCTACATAGTTTCTCCTCTGAATCCGCCACCAGGGCAACTGGCTCAACTGCCAACTCAGCCCATTCGCTTCCAACAGTTCCAAGTCACGACACAGCACACGCGCGTTCACCTCCCTGACCACTCCATCCATATAGAGGTTGAACAGCCCGAGAGACCAGCATTGTCTCTGTCCCACTTTCACTGTGAACCAATACCTCGCCTCGCTTTCCACTCTGACATGCTCGGCTGCCAGCATAGAACAGATGTCCGCACACTCCATACAAACACCACACCCTCCACAGTGCTTCCCTGTCAATCCTGTCGTATGCCTTCTCCAGATCCATGAAGGCCCAGAACACATCCTTTCCTTCGGCAACTACTTCTCACAGACCTGTCTCACTGCAAGAATCTGATCGGGACACCCTTTCCACTCCTTAAGCCACACTGTTCCTCTCCATTCCCCCCCCTAGGCATCTGTTAGGTTCACGGGCCGCACGGAGCCACGGCCCAACCGGGGGGTGAACACCCTTATTTCCCTTCAGACTCCCCTCTTCTTCATCCTTTACTATCTCTCCTTTTCTCCCCCATCTTGATTTGCTTGACTTTTTATTTACCTCATTTGCATCTTATGTTTGGTTCAAATTTCCTTAAACTTGTCTCAGACTTCTTCTTAACAACTCTCCTAATAGTCGCTGCACATAAACACACACATACACACGCACGCACACAGACACACACACTCAAACATTCACACACCGGTTCTAACTATTTTCCTTTTAGGTGGCAAATAACAGCCAAATTTGCTCTCTTTCTTTCATGCAGCCTTTTTCTACGACTATTCCTTCTTCTTCTTTCCATTCTTGCTGTTCTCATGCGTGAAATTCCCTACACCTATAGTAGATCTCATGCATGGGATCCCCGTTTTCTGTCTCTTCTTCATCTTCCCCCTCAGCAGGTGTTGGAGCGCGTAGCCCGCACCTTAAGGACTACTGCAGATCCTTGGGGCTCTGGAGCAGGGTAGGTAGTGTGTTATTCCTCCTTACTGCCATCCGGGGAGTGCTGGAACCATATGGCCTCAGCACCTTAGGAGTTCCTGTACCTCCTGTGGCACCCGTACATACCATAGACGTTCGCCGCGTAAAGGACTTTGACTTTGCGCAGTAGTATACATTAACTCGAACATTGAAAAAGAAGAAAAACAAAGACTAACGTGATGCAGCACTGTTTGTTGGTTTGACATTCGGCGCCAGAAGGACGATGACTCCAGCGCGTTAGAAAGCCTCGTCACTCTAATCTAATCTAATCTCCTCTCCAATTGTGCAGTCTGTACAGTCTAATCCTTTAGATCAGCACTCTCCCGTACAACTTACCAACCACACATAACACATAAGTATAAGTAAATACAAATATGGCGTTGTGACAATGTCAGTGAACATACTTGCTCGACGCGTCCAAAAAAAATATGCGGGCCGTTAGCATCAGCAACCAAGAGTATTTAGGTTATTGATACATAATGCACTCCCGAGAAGGTGGGTGAACCGCTCGGTAGGCAATAAATTCTAAATATACCAGTACCAACAATGTCTACAATAGCTAGCTCCTATGGTAACAGAGTTGTACTGCAAGTAGGATAAGGAAATGCATATTTCGTAATCCATAACCTGAAGGCTTTGCGTGGAGTGTCGCCGCACGCGATGGTAAGATGATGAAGTACGTACTCTATGCTACGTAGAAGAGGTGCTGGCCTCAGCGGATGCGGTGTCCTAAACTTACGAAGCCAGAAGGACTATCTACGTGGTTCCCAATGAGACGCAAGGTTGGTTAGGCTTCTCTACTGTGAAGAGGAATACGTGGGGGACCACTAAAACGCTTTGGATATGATGTCTTGAAGCGGGACTCTACGTGTCCAAGCGAGAGACGCGGAATACTTGCGCACATCGTGAGCTTTAGTGGAGGCATGCGGTGTGGCCTCATTGATAAGCGAGCAGATGTAGTGCCCCACCGATGACTCCCTGAGAGGCTTGCCGGAAGTAGGATGGATGAACAAAATTCATTGTGCGATGGACATCGTGCTATGTAGGCTTTGAGTGTGGTCATAGGGTATGAGCCGCGTGCCCGGCCATCCGGCAGCAGTGAGGCGATAGAGATGAGCGGTTTCGTCTGGGCGAGGGTCTGTTTTTTGTTCAGGAACTTGTCAGCGGTCAGGCTAAGCGAGCATGGAGTGTTCGTGGAAAAATGGAGTTCCGTGCGTGACATGGCGGCAATTTCAGAGACCCTGTTGCCTGTTGCGAGCGCGGCAAGAAGCGGTCTTTTGAAATGGCGCCCAAACTGTTGTAGTCTGAGTATTGAAGCGAGGAGAGGTGAGCATGTCGAGCACCGGCTCGAACTTCTACTGCGGCACGAAACATTGTTGTGGCAGATTTTCGTGAAACTGGGCCCTAGCCAGTTCTTGGAAGATCGCCCCGCGGGTCGTGACGCCAAAGCCATGTAAAAGGGGCAAGTGTAGCGCTTTCCTGTAGACCAGAACCGTATGATGGTTGAGCCGCTTCTACTTGCCGGCGTAGTGCAGGAACGTCAAGAGGTTAGACTGGTTGATGAACTGCGCCTGCGTGGCGCGTAGCCACGTTTAGAAACCAGTCCAGAGGCTTTGTTATTGGCATTGTTCGGACTGCCTGTGCGTTGTAACCAGGGTGTCCGCCAACGAGCTATTAAATTTGATCGTGAGCACCATTTTTAAAAAAGGAATGCGAGATGACGCTTGAAGGGTCGTGATGTTAAAGGGACCTCCCTGCCTTCGATTCGCTGGCACACGTCGAAGGCGAGCGAGAGTTCGTTGAAAGACGCGACAACCGTGGGCCACCACAGTGCGTTGGTGCTGTCGGGAACCACGAGAACGCCGCTGTAGCGGTACGTCTTGAGTTTGCGGAGCACTTGGGGGATCAGGTTGTATGGAGGGAAGAGATATAATTCCTTCCACTGACTCTGGTAGCATTGGAGAGAATTCACTGAATCCGCTTGCGGGTGAGGAAACAGAGATGCAAATAGTGGGAGCTTGTGGCTCCCTGGATGCGCAAAGAGGTCGATGTGCATGGTCCTGCGCTGGGTAGAGAGGCGGGAGAAGCACTGAGGCGTCAGCGTCCATTCCGTTTCTACCGGTAGGAGACGTGAGGGCTGATCGGCCCAAATGTTGTGCGAACCGGGAAGGTAGGTCGCGAGAAGAGAGGTGGTGGCGCTGTAGGAGCTGTGCTCCGAACTTCTGAAGCGCCGTGGCCTTGCTGGAGCCCAAGTGGTTCACCATGTCCACTGCAGCGCGGTGTTCTGACATCACGCGGAGTGTGGTGTGGTGCCAATGAGCTAGTGCGTCCAGCGCGTGTATGATGGCTAGCGATTCCTTCGCCGTAATATGGAAATAGCGTTCCCAGGGAGACCAGCGGCCGTAAGACTTCTGGTCGCTGCAGCATACGGCACCCCACGCTTTGTCCGATGCATTCGTCCACAGAATATGCTCCAGGAGAGGCATTACGAACAAGACGGGGGTATGAAGAAATGTCCCGGTCGCGCTAGTGCTGAGCTGCCTGGCTGTAGAGATTGTTGAGACGGCAGGGCTTGCGGGAGAGGTGGAGGGAGCGTGCTGCGATCACCACTTCGTTAAAGAACTGGCGAGCATCGCGTAAGTAAGGTGTGAGAAAGTTTATCATGCCGAGGAAACTCAGATGCTGTCGAAGCGAGAAAGTTCCGCGGGAAAGTATCTCCGTGGCCATGTCCCTGCAGCGGTCGATGTGTCGTAGGACTGGGGCGATGAACCCGGCCGCGCCGTTGAATGGTACCCCCAAGAAGTCGATCTGCTGGGTGGGTTCTAGAATAGATTTCTCCACGTGGACTCGGAAGTCTAGTTTGAGAAGGTGGCAGACCGTCCGGGTGTTGCGCCGGCAGTGAAGTGCTGTCGGTGCCCAGAGTAGCCAGTCGTCGATGTAGAAGGCCGCATCTATCCCTTGCTGGTGGAGTAAACGAAGGAGCAGCTTTGCGACCGTTTTAATGATTTTCGGTCCCAGGTTGAGACAGAATGAGAGGGCAAAAAAGAAGAACAGTTGGCCTCGCAGTTTGAAGGCCAGGAACCTTTGGAACCTAGGAAGAATTGCGATGTGCGGGAACGCGTCTTTTATATCCAACTTGGTGAACCAGAGAGGGGCGTTCAGCGCTGCCCGTATGCGTTGGGGGTGGTACATGCGGAACGTGGATACCGGGATGTATTTTTTAAGGTTGATCACTAGGCAATCTCTTTCGAGGCCTTGGGGACCGCAAAGATGCAGGATACAAAAGCCGGCTGTCTGGGAACCGCCTCGACTATGCCTTTGCGCAGAAATTCCGATACGAGGGGTTTTAGAACTTCCTCGCGTTTTTGGTGAGAGACTGTGTGATCGTTTGTGGGGGGGATCGTGGTGTCCATTTTCAGGAGAGGACTGGGGCGATAATGCGTTTGACTTCAGTGCGCGAGGCGGTTCTTGAGGGTTGCCGGCAGAACATCGGAGTTTGCGGTAGGGTGGGCGGTCCGGTCCCGCTGTCTGTGGTTAGCTGTGGGCTGCGAGCGGGAGGGGGAGGTTTGTTTGTGTGTCGAGGTTCCCCGACCCCATCCGCAACTACCCTTCCTTGGGATGTATTGGGTGGGTTCCCGGGCAGGCGGGGAGGAGGAGGGGCTGGAGCTTCTCTGAGGGGCACCGGAGACCACCCGCCCACCCCCTTGGGTTGCCTAGCGTCCTGCTGGAACGTAGGGCGCGCCCTGGGTGGTGCGGGTCGGCCACGAAGGGAGCTTCGTGCTATTCCGCCTCGGCTATAGAGGGGATGCTGGGCGACAGCTTCTCGGGGTTGCAGGGGTTTCCGTGGCGCAGGTGCAACGAAAACTGATCGGGAGGGGCCCAGAAAGGAGAGGAATACTGTCTTGGCTACGGAAAGTATCCAGCGCTTGGCTAGCCTGTACGATCGCCCCGTCGGTGAATAGTCGAGGTTCAAATACCGACCCTGCTGGAAGGGCGGATTCCGGAGCAAGCCTGTCCAGCGTCTGAAGTCGAATCTGGTATCCACCGAGCTGCGTTGAAGAGGGATCCCGACAATAGTTAGTGAACGGAGCCTGTGGTGAGCTCGGACAGACAACGCAGTGACAGCGGTAACTGGCGTACCATCGGTGAGGACGGGAGTCCGGATGCGCTCAAGGATCTCCGTCAGTGATGCGCCGAGGATATAGCCGCACATGTTTTGAGCCACCTGCGTTGCGGATTCGGAAGTCCTTTGTACGTGCTTCTATGGCAATGTGGTGGACCGGGAAAGCGATCTTATGCTTTGTGGCGTTGAAGTGAGCCTTTGGGGAGAGGATCGGAGCATTTGCGAACTCCATCAGGGACTTGACTACGGGGCAGTGTGCTGTGAGAGCAAAGTGCGTGTTTGACCAAGCGTCGAGGTCTTCCGGTGCCGACCCGTTGGACAGAGTGGTATTGATTTGCTCTAGGAGTTTGGGTAGTGCATTTGGGATACGTTCCAGCACGAACAAGCCGGCCTCTCTGATGGTGACCTCCCGATGGGAGGGTTGCTCGACCGCAAAGACACACCTGAGAAGCTGGAGAGGGAGCTTTTTCAAACCTGTTGGCGGCAGAAAATGGGTGGACCTGCGGACGAGTAGCTGAACCGCGGTGCTAGTCAAGTCCAATGGGAAGAGAATGAAATTAGGGTCTCTCTCATGAACCTTGATGAGATTGTTGGGGGCTCTGGTGTAGACCTCATGGTCGCAGCTCACCAATCCCTCTTCGTACGTCGCGCTGAGGGGAGATACATACCACCTCTCCTCTGGGGAAGGGGGAAAGACAAAGGGCGGTGTTTCGTCTGCTGCCGTGCTGCCCGGAAGTGGAAGGTGGCGGGAGTCAGGGAGCAAAAAGGACATTGTGTCCGATGTGACGTTGCCAGTGTATCTTCGTCTCGTGGACGGATTTCTGTTTAGGAAAGCCTCGTAGGCCGCACTGCCTGAGGCCGCTTTCATGGCCGATAGGCAGATGACGCACCCTGCTGGCCTATGCACGTGTCCTGCGAAGCAGCTGGAGTTACAAGTGTTTACAAGTGTAGGAAGACAACGACAGGCCTATTAGCCCAAACTAGGTTGCCTTTTGGTAGCAAGAGTGTTAGTTCTGGAGTAGAACGTCTAAGAGAGCTTCGTGTGCCATTTCTATTTTATTATAACAACAGGAACTGGAACGGTTTAGCTATTTATCGGCGATTTATGTAGAACTTATCGAGCCGCGACTTGAACGTTTTGATTGTATTGCTGTTTACAACCTCCGCTGGAAGTTTGTACCATTCTTCGACAACTCTATACGTGAAAAAATTGCGCGTGATGTCGAGTGAGAAGCGTTTCTCAACGATTTTGTATCTATTGTTCCTAGTCGCTCCGTTTGTATCTAGAGTGAAAAGGCTCGCTCGGTCAACGTTTTCCTTACCCTTCATAATCTTCCACACTTCTATCATGTCGCCTTTGACCCGACGTTTCTCTAGCGAATAAAGATTGAGTTCACGAAGCCTGTCTTCGTACAATTTATTCTGCAGCGAGGGGATGAGTTTGGTAGCTCTACGTTGAATCTTTTCAAGTTTAATAACGTCTTTTCTAAGGAATGGAGACCAGAATTGAACGGCATACTCGAGATGCGGTCTAACAAATGCATTAAATAACTTGAGCATACTGTGCTGGTTTTTGTAAGAGATAGTGCGGGATATCATACCTAGCATTTTGTTGCCTTTCTTGGCAGCATCGTTACATGGCTTGCTGCTTTTTAAGTTGTTACCAATGATGACACCTAAATCTCTCTCTTCGGTGACGGGAATGAGTTTTATTCCTGACATTGAATATTCGTGTTTGGGGTTATGAAGACCTATGTGCATAACTTTGCATTTGTCAACATTAAATTTCATTTGCCACTTTTCTGACCACTCAAC
>SDVV010024154.1:0-12632 GCA_016164225.1 Gammarus roeselii
AAAGGAGTGATGAAAGCGTGTGTTAGTCGACGTAGGCTTAAAAGGAAGACTGAAGTTTGTGGATGGATGGATGGATGGTGTGAAGCAGTTTTAAGATAGGAGAAGCATCAGTCTTTGGAATGAGCGAGAGTGATCAATAAATAGGTGTGAATGGGTAATAGATGTGTTTTTCGTGTCTCTGATGCGTTTTCTCGATTATGGCGTAACGCTGGGAAACAAGATGCAAGTGGGTGCGGTGGGGCCATGAAATTACTACGCGACAGCGAATAGCTAATGAAAACAGGCCTTCTGCTGCCTCTGATCTCCCACCTCACCACTTACCAGAAGTGTGTGCTGCGGGATCCTAGCTGAACTCATTAGCGATGAAAGGCTAAGTCTTGGTAAGTGTGTGAGAGCACGATAGATGTGTGAGGTACGTCTTTCCGTTTGCCACACTCCCCCTGGATAAAATAGCCTTGCTACCATATCTGTAAGTGCAATATCTGGACAAGTAACATCATCTATTGAAATAGTCTACCCCATTAAAAAGATATCTTAAGTTGGTTGTGTATCATTGCAAAATACTTAGCCGAATGAAAAAAAACATATTGTGCTTTGTTTTTCAATACTTATGATTGATCGTTAGAGATAATAACTCAATGATTTCATCAGTACCAATCACGATAAAATGCACCCCTTCGCGAAAAGAAAGAATATCTTCGTTCAAACAGTCTACAGATTTAGAGCAGTTAAGATGGAAATGTATTCTTCAGGTTCGAAGTGAACGAAGCTGTGAATCGTACATTTCTAGAAGAAATTTGATTTATAATCCGTCAGTATTTGCTGGTGCGTTTAAGCTAACTCAATTTCGGAGGCTGTCATCGCTCACAAATACACGGAGCATTGAGTCGTCACGAGGCAGTTCACACGAAACTCGTACTCTTGTCAGATGAGGTAAATCCAAATATACTATGCACAAACACTCAGAGTGGTCAAACCGCTGAGTCATTAACCGCTATTACTCGTTCAGCTTCCATCTGACATTTGTGACGACTGATGATTGCACTTGAAAATAATCCGTTTCATGAGGTTCGGATATCCCCGTTGATCCTAAGTATTTGAATAAGTGACGATTTTAAGAGTGGAATTTTGCAACTCCTGGGGAGTTCGAATGTATAGGAACCCACTGCGACTTTTTCCCGCAGTCCCACGGTGACGGGAAAACCTGTGTTTTGAGGTGAATAGCATGTGCAATAATCTGTCGATTGATCGATTCGATATGAAGGTTCCCCATCAAGACAGCTCAGAATCAACTCGAATTTCATAAATGCTATTATTGAGTTGAATGGAAATTGAACTCAATATAAGCATATAGTAAACGATTCACTCGGACGGGCTAGTGGCACGAAAACTTACTATAGTTCGCCTACTCTGGTATTTACACAAAAGAATTGCAGCCTGACATGTATGCTAATTATAAACATTTTACTCATGAAAATAGGAATGACGACATTGGAGAAAGGGAAGCATAAAAAAATCAATAAACCTTCCAATTATTGAAGCGGTACAGAGAAAGGAAGATGAATAAATAAAAGAACGAACGAATGAATTGGAATTAAAAAATTTAGGAAAGGAAAATAACGATTTACTCGGCACTTGGAGGAGCTACCGACAGGCAGCAGTGGAAGGGTAAATGCTACACTAAACAGCAACAAGTTCAGCATCGCAAGTTGACATGAGCAAATTCATGGCAATGTGGCCGGAAGTAAGTGTCACTACTGTTACTCTATTACATCACGGAAAAATGTTTAATAGCGGATAGAAGAAGCAGAGATCTTTCGATTTCACGTAGCAAGGCCATTTAACAGCACAATGTCACTTCTGGTTGTAAATCGACGTCCCATCTTCTTGACCCTGAGCAGCCTAACGATAAGATCAAATGGTTGCTGCTCGATATCTTAGATTCACGTATAATAAATTTAGTTTATCAAGCTCAGCTGCATCCCGTTCAAAGCAAAGCCTTCCTAAATGGGTCTCACATCCTGCAGGATGGATTCAATTGAACAAGTGGAGCAAGGCTGGCCCAGATTGATTCCAGTTCTCTGGTGCAAACTTGAAATGACTTCGCTCGAGGATTGCTCGGGTGATTGTTGTCCTGTCCGCTGATCGTGATGCTTGGTGTCGGGTCTACCATTTCCGCTAGGCATGGATATAGCGTGAGATATGTCTCATTTCCGCAATGTGTCTGTCTGTAAATTTAGTTCAATATTCATAGAGATCGCTGCCTTTGACCCGATCTTCTCAATTCGAATGGGGAACGTGCTGTTTCGGTGCATGATTGCGCCCGTGGTGCTGTTCGTTGTTCAAAGTTTATGATGCCTTTGTTATGTCATCGGTTGCATTGTAGAAAGAGTTGTGCGGCCTCTTATTAGTTTTTTTGACGTTTAATGATTTAACACTTCAAACTGGAAATAATCGATCATTCCTGTACCGATTAAATAGCTGTTGTTCGTGTCGTTAGATTCTTTGTTATTCGTTGGAGTTTCCCTGCTTATCCTTCCTCAGCTTCCGAATAAATATTCCTAATACAAATATGCTTCTATGCAGTTCAACGCGGGCAAAATATGGTTTTAAGGATCTAAAGGATTTTCAAGGATTAAAAATTCATTAAGGTATAATGACATGTTGACAAAATAACTGAAATTTCAGAATACACAGATGATAAGTACCAAGTCTTTGTCAGCGTGAGCTGTTCTGTAGACAACATTTGCTACTTGGGTGAACTTAACATGCTGGTGAGAAATAGCTAAATTGGTTTGGGTTTTATTCCGAGACTCGTTTAACGCGCTCATAAGATATGATCAATTCGATTTATCGAGAGCAACTCAATTCTCTCCTGAGCGAATGTATTTATAATATCTCTTTCTGTGACAGTAAGCACGTAGCTGATAAAATTCACAATATAAAATCATGTTTCATTACCGGGAAATGTTGACAAATTCACCAGCATTGAATTATATGTATTTCCAGGGACCTAGTTAAGCAGTAGGAAAACAATCAAGGGGGCTGGGGCAGAGTTGGGACAAGAACATTTCCATGCGGACTATTTTAGGTTTATCAACAGAATATGCAGACCCAGAGTACCCTAAATTGCATTTTATATTCGAGAACCTCCAAAATAATTTATTTTCTTAGTTACTATCATGTCCTTCCTTGAGATATTTGATCTGTATTGTCGAGCTTTGCTACAGGCAAAAATCTCCTTGAAGACCGAACGCTTTCTGTAAAACATTTCCTGAGAAGTCGCGGAGAATCGGCCAAAGTCCGTCTTCAACTGCCTTCGCCAAGTCCTAGTTCCTTTTCTTTTAAATAGACCCATTGAAATTCATGGATTGAGCTGGCAAGGCAATTTGTAGACGTTGCCCAAAGAATTTCTGAAATGACCAGAATGCTAACGTCAGCCTTTATTTGACTATCAAGATTTAAAATGAAGATAATTAAAGAAAAATCTCAAACAGCAAATGCAAAGATGAATCCTTGCTATTTTGTTTTCCTTGCCCACAATACTTGCAATAATTAAATTTCACGGGAGAAGAGTTGGATCTCCGGCCAATGCAGGGAGATAATTGTATGCCTTGTTTAAGAGAATGTATGTTAGCATGTGTTAGTTCAATTGAATAAATTCCCGTCCCTATAATCTAATCGTTATTGCTGCATGCAACATATTAATTGATTCTTTCCTGCAGTGCAGCACTTTTCCAAATCTGTTTCAACTACAATAGGTTGTAAAATAAAGTGCAGAAAGTGTTATATTCAGGACTTGACAACAAATATAGAGCATAAAGTGTTGTCTTCATTAAACTCCCCCATTTTGTTATTTATATTTTTCAGATATTGTATACTACCCACATTTGACTTGAATCGGGCTTTACCTATTAATAGTCAAACTTTTAGAATATGACAAAAAACATTTCATATTAAAAAATTTCAGCCTCAAAACTCTTAACTGGCAATGTAAAGCAGCATATAATACATCACATGCGTCATACGTTCACAATTTGAGAGCATATTTAGCTGATTTCAATGACAGTTCATCTCATTATGCTGGAACATGACCTTCATTTGCTTATACAAACTTCAATTTTAAGCTAATGAGGTGAGATTTGAACGCCCATAGGGCGTTCCATAAGCTGAAACGATTTCAATTGTCATAATAAGTTCTACAATGCTTGCAAATTGCCTTCCATTGCGGTTAACACTAACCTTGATGATGACCCACATGTTCTCGATTGGATTTGACAATAGCGATTTGAGGCCATTCCATCTTCTTCTTTTCTTTGAAGACTGAATTCTTCAGCCAGTTAGAGGCGTTGTGAGACTTGTGTTTGGTAGCGTTATCATACGTAAAAATCAAGGTTTATAACCTTCGATCTCGAGAAAAGGTTGTCAAGTAGCTCACAGTACGATTATGAACTGATTTCTACCCCCGATGGTAGCATTTTAAGTCCAGCAACGTCTCTGTAAATTCCCACCCAAGCCATCACTTCTCCACCGCCATGCTTACGACAAGTCCTAAGAACAGGTCGATGAGAGTTCAGAAACAAACTATACGACCGACAGTCCGATCCATCAGGAGTGGAACGACGTTCATTCCCAGATACCACATTCACAAATGCCGTCTTCAGCTACATGACAACCTTGCCAAGGTTCTACAAGGTTTTTTAGCGGCGCTGTTATACCAATTTTCGGGGAATGAAAATTACCTCACTTGCAGAATAGGGAGTGTTTGCCATCACAGTCTTCTGCTTGTTAGTATCCATACGGAGGGCTTCCACAGACCAAACTTTTTAGTGTTTCCCTCCCAGTCTCACCGAAATGCACAGATTGTTTTCTTCTGTAAGTCATAGTTCATAGTTATACAAACGAGTGACATGCACAGAAGTAACGTTGTTCTGAACCAATAATTTGCGGTACGACAAACTTTTTATGCCCATGTTTACTGAATGATGCCACCATGTAAAATCAATTCTAACGCCAGGTAACCGCTATTGATTTATATTCGACTATAATGAACAACAGTTTTACTTATTTGTCCTCTACATATTATCATTTCTGTTCTACGCAAATTGTAAATCAATTAAAAAAATGCTATTGAACATCGTTTCAAATAACGGATACACCAGCCATATTGAAGAGAGCGTTTAAATGCATTTTGAATCAAGAAAAAAGACCAACACGACAAATAATGGTGAACGTTGTCAATATTCAGTGCATTGCCTGACCGCAGAATGACATTTACATTGTCGAAACGTGGATCTTAGGCCACAATGACCAGTAAAGAGATAAAGAAGAGAACATTTAATCTGGAATATGAACATTCATTCCGCCGGCTAAAGGGGTGGTGTGGAAGTTGTGCTATCTTAATAGTCCAACGAACTTGCAGGGAGCCAGTCAGAAGAGCGAAATACATTACCCTGATCTTAATATGCTCAAATGACGTTTCACCATTTTCTTCGGGGTGGTACGGATTGTGGAGCACTGACTATTGTAGGCTCAACGTGGCAAACATGAGTATGAATAGGCCAGTCAGTGCCTTGAAAATATATTTAGATAAACATTTGAAATGTACACGAAATCTCATTCGTGCGCTCTGATTGGTCCGATAAGATCTAGTGACATGTTGTGGTCAGGCCCCTGACGTTGGAACCAATTACGCAACGTTCACGGGAAAAAAGTCAGTTTGCGTGCCACAAGTCAATATATTTTTTTGCTTATCATCTGAGAATTACAATTAAATTTAATTGTGCAGTATAATCGCTGGAATCCATGTTTCGGGCATTGTAGTCGCCAATTACCACACACTCAGTAAATGCTCTACCGTACTAGAGTCAAGAACGGTCCGTGGGAATGCCGGTTCGTGGCTACATCTCTTTAGGCAATCAACCAACACGCAGATTTCTTTTTATGACGGTGTGAATGCAGAACATTTCATGATACACACAAATTCAGTGATCGGTTCATACAGTCTCATCGTCCGTTGTCTGTTCTGTATGGTGTGCTACCTTATATCATCCTTGCTCTGCTCTGCCACAGTTTGTTACAGTCTATCAACCTTGCTCTGCTCTGCTACAGATTGCTACAGTCTATCAACCTCGCTCTGCTCTGCAACAGGTTGCTACAGTCTATCAACCTCGCTCTGCTCTGCTACAGTTTGCCACAGTCTATCAACCTCGCTCTGCTCTGCTACAGGCTGCTACAGTCAACCAAACTCGCTCTGCTCTGCTACAGGTTGCTACAGTTTAGCAGCCTCGCTCTGCTCTGCTACAGGTTGCTACAGTCTATCAACCTCGCTCTGCTCTGCAACAGGTTGCTACAGTCTATCCACCTCGCTCTGCTCTGCTACAGTTTGCTACAGTCTACCAACCTCGCTCTGCTCTGCTACAGGCTGCTACAGTCAACCAAACTCGCTCTGCTCTGCCACAGTTTGCAACAGTCTTTCAACCACGCTCTGATTTGCCACTGTTTGCTACAGTCTACCAGCCTCGCTCTGCTCTGCTACAGGTTGCTACAGTCTAGCAACCTCGCTCTGCTCTGCTCCAGGCTGCTTCAGTCATTCAACCTCGCTCCGCTCTGCTACAGGCTGCAACAGTCTATCAACCTCGCTCTGCTCAGCACATGTGCATGCCGAACACACATTCGTCAAATTGTAGAATATACAAAAAACGGGAGATTCTATTATTATTACTATGATAGACGATGACATAAACATTCTGGTTACTTGCAATACGTGAGGCCGAATATTTCTCTCTAATTCGACGGATGTGTTTCTCTGTTATTTGAATACCACTCAATGCACCCACACAAATGGTTGACTCTGTATGCAACAACGATTACTGACAGACGAGAGACATATAATTTCAATGTTTCGTTTGCATTGACAGTTTGCTATGGCCAACCATCAGAGAGAAACGCAAGACGAAAGGAATTCTTTCCTGGCAATAGAAAGCCTTGAATAAAACATGAGCGTGCGTGTTCTGGAGGAGAGGTTCTCACAGTTTCCGACATTTGGCTGTTCAAGATGACGTTTGTCAAGATGTATCTACCGAATTCTCTGAAATTTCATAGCTTTATTCACAATATTAAATGAGAAAGAGTTCGAATATCATTGAAGGTCATTCCACCATGTGTGCGCTGGCAGATAATCGTTAGCCATTGGACACCAAATTGCAAGACAGGAGCTGTGATGTCATGGGGACCGGAAACAGACTTCTCATCGTTCCGGGATGTCCATCTGGATAAAGTTATCTCCCCAAGTGAGAAACATTCAATTCAAACAGGCATTACAAATAGTTGATGGCACACAGAATAGTCATAGAATAAAGCTACATCACCTGGTTCGACTCTTCGCTAGCCCTCATCGGTCACAAATTTGTACCCTCAAATGTCCTCGTATGACTTCAGGGCTCCCTTATTTTTAACCTAATTCATTTTATGCTCGACACGGATTTAGTGAATAAAAATGTGTTTATATGTTATAACGCTAAAAATCTGAACACATTCCATCCCAAAAAAAACGTTAACTTCTCCGTTAAAAAATGCTTGAACTCGTTTTTTATCGAGAGAGACGACTGGCCGCTCTCTGACTTAAAGAACAGGAGGGGGGAAAGTTTTTCCATCACACAGGCGGATAAATCGAAGAGCATTGAGAAGATTAAAAGAAATACAGGGAGTGTCTTGAAACGCTCTGTAGGCACCTCTGAAATTATTGCATATTTAAGAATCGAACATTTAGTCGGAACACACAAAAGGTACACACGAAATGTAATGGTTCTTTTGTTTACATGAGAGTATGCCGAGATATCGCAAACAAGGTATCGTAGAGGACTTGCGTAGAATTGAACACGGAAGAGTCACATAATTCATAATTATATCACCACAATTGTTGCCTATACAACAGCTACCAAACCGACTTTTAATCGCTATGGTTCCAGCACCATAATTCATATATCTTTGTCAACCGGCGGAACACGGGTGAAAGATGGTCTCGTTTCCATTCGAATACCAAAAGTCAACCAGACTGGTAGAGAACAAACTTTCGACATTTTCTAATTTCCTATCACTCTGGAAGAATTTCAGTTGCATCTTTAAATGTCACCACAGGAGAGTAGGTAGGCTACGGTATAAGAGTGTTATTAAAGGCGTGGGCCCGCCTCCGGCTTGAGGTTCGATACTATAAATGAATGAATGGGAAAATAAATAGTTTATAAGGTTTTAAAACAGTTCATTTGAAGAAATATAAGCACTGGCTACTCGCCCGTGTCCACAAAACACGCAAAAAATGCTATAGATGGTGAGATTTGACGTTTGGATGTCCTTGAACACAAAAAAATCTGCACTATCCAAAAAATAGGGGTCTAAGCGACTGTGACGACTGTGTCTTGAGGTTAATATAGAGGAAAATCTACGTCAATATATTTGAGGCATGAGTTGTGGGCATCAGTTGTGGGCAGGGTCCATATCAGAGCAAACATAACGAATTGAGCTGTTCGTATTTGTTGGTTGTTTTAGAGCCATAGTGAATCAATAAATGTTACTGTATTTTTGTGAGGAAGTAGGAGTTGAAGTTATCGAAACATTACTTTGGCGAGCAAAGTCGTGATCGCCGTAAGTGTTTCAACCTGAGAGATTGGTTATAAGTCGGTTGAGGCGGACTTTTTTAAACTGACACTTTTAACCGGTTTCCGCATATTTCACCCTAACTATCGTATTTTTTTTAAATCTTCATTGTGCGGCAAAGGCTAAAAAATTGAGGTAAAATGAACAAATAATTTTTCATAACCTTTCTATTGCTAAACAATCTTATTACGTCACCAGTCGACAAGTGTTCACATGTGTTGGTAGAAAACAACAGGCCTTTTAGCACAATCTAGGTTGACTTACGACGGTAGGGCAACATGTTCTACAGTGGAACACCTCGGTGTGTATCATGATCTACGTGATATATGTAGTGGAGGATCAAGTAAGGGAAAAGTTGTAGTAGGTACTATTGTACGCTGATGCTCGCAGCAACTTGAATCAGTTCCTGAATAGAAATCTTAAACTGACGATGTCGAAGTTTGATTGTTCCGATTTCATTCCTAGTTGAACGCAGAGTAGCCGTGTCTTTAATGGACATCGTTTTGCTACGAGCCGCTAACAGTGGCGGGTTCTGTTTTAGCCGTGGTAGTGCTAAAACTGGTAATTATTAAATCCGAACTGGTGTCAATTCTTGTCAGCAATTTTTAGTTAAACACTTTGGTTTTACCGCCGTCACTTTTTCTGAAACGTGCCTCATCTTGAAGCTAATCATCAGCAATTCGAGAAGAATTTGAAGAGTCGTTTCATGAACGTAGAGACTGTTTCGATGTTGACAACTTATTTGGACTTCAGTTTGATTAATTTTTTGGCCCCCCAATCCTTCAAAAAGGAATTGCGTTGTGCTGGGCGTGACGCGCTCACCAGCCACTTTGTAATAATTTTTCATTATCTCTCCGTTTGCATCTTGAGTAAAAGGCCCCTTCGGTCTACGTTTTCCCTACCAAACATAATTACCCCTTCGATCATGCTTACCTCTAACTCAACACCTCTCATAGGACTACATATTAAGTTTGGTAAATCTGCCTTCGTTCCTGAGCAGCGAGGGCATTAGATTAAAACATCAACGTTGGGAGCTTTCTCTAATTTACCAACGTATTTGAACTGTGTGGGGACTAGACTTGGATGGAGTACTCGGGATGAGGTGCCACAAATGCAATGCACAACTTTGGAATATTGTACTTTCCTTACTATGGGTACGAACTAGTACTGGTATCATGCCAAGCAATTTATTTATTGTTTGTCAGCATCGATGCAATGTTTGTTGCTTTTTAAATCGTTACTAATGACCCCTAGATCATTTTTTCTTCGCCTACAGGAATTTGTTTATTTCCGTATTCGTTCTGGGTTTGTGATGACCATTGTGTATAACATTACATATATCGATGTTAAATATTTATGTTGCCAGAATCTGACCAATCAACAGTTTTCTCCAACCCTAGATGGATATGCTGGAATTCAATTTCGGTTTGCCCTTCCCTCCTCGCTTGGCGTCGGCTGCAGGAGTGCTAATATTCGATAGCATGTTTTTTTTCCAGATCGTTTATGAATTTATGAATTCCAGATCGTGTATGAATCTTCGTTAAGTACGACTTGCTGTCGACTGTTCGTGAGCAAGTATTGCTGGGCATTTTTTTTACCGATGCTGGGCAATTTTCTTACTAGGAGTCTGTGAGGGACTTTATTGAGTACTTTTTAAAAAGCAAAGTATATGACATCGACTGGATTTTTTTTTAACGTAAATTTCAATTATATGCCTGTAAAAAAGCAGAATGCTTGCCTGGCAGGAGTTATAATGTCTACAGCTTTGCTAACAGTCTCCTATCAACAATTTTTCTCAGTGTTCGGTAATTTTATTAATTTTCATATTATACATCAATTTGTAAATGATTGATGCGAGGCTTATTGGTCGTTAATTGCCAGGACACGACAAGTTCCTCACATGAAAAGTTAGAGTAGTATTAGCCTCTTTCCATAGAAAGGAACAATTGCCACTTGTGAGAGATGGTGTGCAAAATTTTGAAAAGAGTTCAGCATTTTCATTTTTAGCCTCTTTTATAATAATTATTCCGGGACAAACTGAGTCAGGACCAGGAGAAGTACCTGGGAAAGTGTAACTATTGGAAAATATCCACTTCCTCGTGGATGATGTTAAGGAACAACTCAACAACCTAATCATTTAGATATCTACAGGAGAAGATGATCGGCGTCCGAAAGTTACAGAACCTGTCGGAAATCACAAGTAGTCCACTGACGAGGTCCCCTGACGAGGTATACTGAAATGATTACAGTGATTGGAAAACATCGAACATCACACCTTTATTCCATAATGGTACTAGGAAACAGACAGGGAACTGTAGAATAATCCGTCTCACATCTGTGGTCAGCAAAATCGCGGAAGATTGATAAAAACATGTTGAACATGTCACCTCTAGGGAAACGATCTCATCGGGGAAATCCAACACGGCTTCAGAAGAAAACTTTACTGCCTCTCCAATCTCCTTGATCCTTCTATAAGGTCACCGAGACATACGACGAAACCATAGCTGTCGACCGTATTTATCTTGACTGGCAAAACGATTGATAATTTCTCCATGGATGCTTGTGGAATCCATAATGGCAGTGTTCAAATTAGAACTGGCATATTTATGAAGGTATTGGACAGAGTATATTCACGGGCTCATACGTGCTTTGGCACATGGTGGGGAATGAAGATGGGAGACTGGTGAAGAGGGGATAAAGAGAAAGAAAGTCGGAGTAGGCCCCGATGAAGACCGAAGTTTGGAGATCGGATAGCATGAAGTAGACAATGCGTAGGAGAACGAGTAATGGAGAAGAGAGTTTGGGGAGAAGCGTGCTTGGGGCGATTGATTGTGAACGTATGAAAGGGTTGTGAATGCATACAATTTGATGCGGCCCGGTTGAACTTTCTCGCCTTTATCGTCCTGTTGAGAAGTGGGATGGACGTGAGTTGGAGAGAGCCTGGCAACTATTACGCAGCTCGGGTAAGCCAGTGAAAGTGGTATGACCCAAGTAGGGTGTCTAGGTGGAGGCGGCACAGCCAGTTGTATGAACGCTAGCGAGTGGAGCCGCATGGCGGCCGTCATGCGGACGGCAGGGATAGTGAAGTATAGATTTGGAGTTATTCATTCTTTGTGCTGTAACTCTTGATAGCAGAAGTCTATTCTAGTAAGGGTCATGTCAGGATTGAGGGAAACTCAGACCTTGGGAAAGATGGGGCTTTTATCTATTTGTAACAACACATTGAAAAGCATCAACTTGCAAGAAAATTGGCGACTCTTGGTGTTCTTAAGTTGCTGAACAGTCGAAGTATTGTTTTTCGCTGCATTTGAGTATCCTACTTGAATGTATTTAGAAGCAATGCATTTTATCAGACTTCACACGTGATTTTCCATCGGATTACAACTTGAATTAAAACATTTGGTCGTATGTGATTGTTAATTGAAGATTCATGCAGGGCAAGTTGTGTGCATCCAGCTCGATGCACGCAACAACGATGGGCTTCTGTGCAATTGTGATATAAGTTTCTTTTCGAGGTCCATGCAACTACAGTGTACTGTGCAAATGTCGTACGAAAATTGGGCTATTAAAATACACTAAGACGAGGAGGACAATGCACAAGTTTGCATGTCAAAAAAATCAAGACCACGGGGATAATTATTGACTTCATCTTATACTAATTCCGGCAATTCAGGCAAACGTGTGCTATCAAACATATAATGGACTAAACGTTATTCAGTGTTAACGCTGAAACCGTACAAGAATCATCTACGTTAACTACTTGATCTCGGTTTCAAAGCGATATGGAAATGGTGCTTCATGAAAATGCAAATATGACTATTTAATGGTTGATCCGAAGTAATATTCAATACGATGCGAATGTTTCATGCACAATGCCTTTTCAACGAGTCTCGCAATTTGACGGGAAACCTGTGGTTACCTCGTCGATGCGCCTAGTCTAAGCACTGTTCTGTCTCCAAATTGATGAATTAAACGAT